>APFE031133456.1:5570-67788 GCA_000404065.3 Pinus taeda
GGTCCGGTACTCAATGACCCCGGGCATCTCGCAAGGCTGGCCCACTCCCCCCACAACTACTAAGGTGCACAGCCCCAGGCATCGAAGTCCTTTACATCCCTTCCAGACTTCGGCATCCCAATCCAATAATAGGCACCTAGCGTAGAACATCAGGCACTTGGCCTCCTCAAGATGGTCCCATAGCTCTTCAAAATCTATACACAAGACAAAGGAACCACTGGCATATGTAGTGCTGATTGAGTTTGTCCCCAGCCCATATGGTGTTACTTATTCTCCCTCGTGTGTATGGGCTCGCACGAGATCATCAAATAAACCGGCCCTCTGGGCCCATTTGTGGAGTCCTGTGAATCATCACATCTCAACATGCATCCAATGCATTAACCATACCATCATAGTATCATAAGAAATAATCCACATGCCAACTCTTGCAAGGAACTGCATGCTCACGCATGTCATATATTTGTACGGAACTATCGCATGCTTCAGTTATACCATCACATTATTATATCAAGACATATCATGAGTTAACATAAATGAACCACATGTCAATAATCCGCATATTATAACATCATAATTCCTATGCCACGTTATGCATATCATATGAGTATTGAATAAGAAATACTTATCATCAGGTAGTAAATGAAAATGTCAGTATACCTTGACATAACGTCATAATACCTAGCATATCGCTATTATCGTATAGATACCTTATCACTATAAGAACCATATGTACATCAAACATATGATATCATGATATCATCGTTAGTATGTTTTCATCAAGGTGTCTATCAATTTTCAATAATCATTTCGACTTATTTCTACCAGGTAGTTTGATCATTTACACCAATGGTATAATCATCTAAGTACATCGTTAAATTTCATAATTATCATCTTGAGTCTTAATCTTTCATCATATATTCTTCCTTCCCAAAGGAAATTTTGGTGAAATTCATTACTAGTGATACCATCATTATCTTATCTCAAAAGTAAAATCCCTTGATTTTACACCCATTTACAGTTTGGCTCACTGATTCCAATATCTATTGCAAATACTATTCCCATCATGATTTAACTCTATATCATGCTTAATTGATTTGCACGGGGATTTTTTGATCAATGTTGACTTATTTAACAATTAGTACTTCAAAGAATTATTTTCTTATCTCATCGAGTTCGTCACGTTCGATACCAGTTGATTGCTTAATCATAAATTGACCCCTTCCTCCAGTTAGGCAAAAGACTCTTTCTTATTAAATGGTATCCTTATTCAAGTTTGGCAACATTCCTTCCTATATCTTCCAAGTTATCATTACTTGGTCATCATGTAACTTCAAACATTACTCTCCCCAACTTGGGTAAAACCTGAAAAATAAATTCAATAAGATATATGTAATCCGCTTATCCACATAATAAAATTACCTGACCATACATCTTGTTGTCCATAATTTATTCATATTGTTATAGATGTTGTCATGTACACACTTATCCTTTCTCATCATTTTATCATACCGTCCAAGTTCCGTAAAATTATTACCATAATTATTCAACTTCATTGGTTGATTGCCAATATTTCTTCTTTAGGTGCATCATCCTTAGATAGACCTTACAGTGATACCTTAGAGTATCCAAGTTATGTTTATACCAAATTCTTCCAAAAGATTCTATCAATCACGGAGATGTGGTTCAATATCCACCAAAAGTCGAAGAAGTGCTTCGAGTCTCGTGACTAAAGAATCTTTTTTCCTAAAATACGACAATACCCTTCTTTTATGTTCCATAATAGGTTGTCTTCTTCTTACTGATTTATTATCTTTATTGTGATACTTCTTCTCTACCACCTTAATTATCTGATCCAATTTGGGCATAATCACATGAACTATCCTTAGTTACCATCCTTAAAAATTTGCAAGTTTCTCCTTTCCATTTTTCTTTAGACAACTTTAACCATTATATACAATTAACCTTGAATCACGAACCTCAGGTAACATTATACTCAACATCTAATTGAAATCGAAGTCTGTACGATTTGCCACTGAGACTGACATATACCATCATGTAGCTTGATGATGTTTAATATACAAATGATATGAGTAGTAAAATGAGAAAATACATGTAATCTGCATGAAAATTGCAATGCAAAATTAAATTTATTAGAAGATCATAATGAGAGAGTTGTGTTCTTGCAATAATAGACCAGAGAAATGCCAAGAATATATCAGTCCTTAGGTCCCAAATTGGATAGCTGATTAAGGAAAAACTGCAATGTGATGTGAGTCACTAGATGATCCAATCAATCCCCTAATTCACTTTTCAAATGATCACTGAATGGAAGATAAGGAGTACTAATGATTTAGATTCAAGCTTAGTACTAATGCAAAGGTAATATATCATGGTAATGTCAAGATCAGACCTATATCTGACCTCTAAGAACATCATATTTCTAACAGTGACATCAAGTCACATGCATATGCATGCAATGATAGCCAGACACTGTAATCAGTCAGTCAATATCAAGATTCATCACTGAAGAAGCATAAAATAAGAGCCACATTTATTCAAGAAAGTTTTGACGATTCTTGATTCATTTCAATCTACTGTTTTATATATTTTTCCCTTACTGTGGCATGCAATCAAACCATTGCCAAATTTGAAACTGTGTGATTGATTATGCAAATTATCAATAATTACTAATTTTGTAGTATTAAAACTTATAGAATCAAAATTTCAATGAGCAAAGTTTAAGAAGATTTGTGGCAATATTGTTTTAAGAAGGTACTTGAATTCTGAAAGAAAATTCACCATGACTTTTGAAGTGATATGTCACACCAATATTAAGTGATCAGATTCCTGACCTTATGTGCTAGGATATATTGAAATTATGTGTTGTATCTGTTTAAGCAATCATAACTTAGAAAAATTAAATGGACTTCTTTTAACAAATTTATCAAATGTATCTTTAGATTCTTATGGTTATTAAATGGTTATTCTAAGGAATTTTAAGAAATCAAACAACCAAATAAATATTCCACTCCATAAAGAAGAGACACTATCACCTGACCCAGAACCGGATCGGATGACTGGGAAGGTTATCCCTCCCCAACACCAAACAAAAATCGTTTTATTAATTATATGGCCTGCCTGCAAGCGCACCCGCAAAGGCAACACCATCCTTTAAATTACAAATACAACCTGGACGGTGAAAACCTGCGCCCTTTGAATGTGAGGTCTTGGGATCGAATCCTATAGTCTCTCAATACATTTAACCATATTAATTTCCTGGATAAGATATAAAATTTCCTGCATAAGACATTAAACATAAGATTGTAAGCTTGTGGTCGTGGCTATGCGTTTCCTGCAAATTCCTTTTGACAACAATGTTGAGAAATATGCTAAGGAAAAGCTCTTTCTTGTAGCACCAGAGCACAGATGGACTTGCCTTCATAGTTGGCTTTGTAAGCATATAATGAAGATTGACAACCTGGTCTATACACATGCCAGATAGTAGTAGAACTGGAACCTTCAATCTAGTGGCTATAGTAGAAAATAGAGTTGATATTTTTAGAAGTTGTTCAGCAATTTTCACTGCGAGCCTCTTAATGCTTTGCATTATCTGGATGGACCATTCGACCACAGCCTTAACTTAATACAACGTATCTGTTTAAAATAAATAAAAAGCTTCCAAAGACCCAATAAGCCAGCAACCTTTCAAATATAGGCATCACACTCAAAATGAATATCAACTTAAATGCATGGCAAATACAACTATTAAGATTTGATAAACATGGTGGTATTACACAGGTTTAAAGCATATCCTATTCAACCTATTTGCATGGCCAAGACATCGACTAAGGCTTGATAAACATGGCATTTTTAGTGGTGGTTTGAAGCAGATCTAACTTGTAACATCCTTCATTGATGATATCAAATAATATTTTTCTTCCCGTTTCTTTATCAGTCATTAAAAGAAATTTTCAATCTAAGTGTCGAAGCATTAAGTGCCAAGTTCTTGCTACTAGGATGGCCGGAAAAAAATAAAAATGGAGAGAGTTTTAAAATACATATTTATTTCGATCATGTAAATCTAAAGCTCAAATACATACAAGGAAGAAAATAAGCAAACCTTCAAGCCATAAACATCCCCATAAAAATTTTCAATGCCAGACAAGGTTCGGACATGTCAGACTTTGTTTTTTATTTATCCTCGGGTTTCAACGGACATAACACTTCAACCAAAGTAAGAGAACCATGCCTCCTCTATTCGTTACTCTATTGCCAGACTTGTATCTAGGACTGGCTTGGCTTTACTTTTTGCAATTTATAATTCCGCACGGAATGTAAAGCATAAATATCCTTTAGACATATTGAGCCATTGACCAAACTCCGCCATGAACATAAGTCAACATTGCATCTCGTGGGCCTAGGAGCTTGACTTCTTGCTTTATCCTCAATGGGCTTCTGGTATGATTAATGTGATGCAGTTTCATTTCAACATAGTTTTGCGAATATCTCTCGACTTACAGAAATATTTCCTTCTTTTAGTAACAGGCCTTGATTCTTTCAGTAACTAATATGCATTCATTTTCACAAGGTCAAATGACTCGTATTACAATGCAATTTAATAGACCACAGATCAGTCGATGTTATTTTTAGATGTTTAAGATGGCTTTAGAACTACTGCAAATTGTGTTGAGATAGCATTAATGAATATATTATAGTGTATGAAATAATGGACCTGTGTTACCCGATCTAATTGTCGAACGAAGAATCAATCACAATCTTCCATGCCTTGTTCAAATCTCATTAATAATATGAAGAACTGCAAATTGGCAGAACAAAAGAATATCCAGAGATACAATCTTACATAAAATAAGTCTAACCAAAGCGAAATCCAACATGGCTTAATCGAGCTGCTTATTCCAGCAAGGGCAATTCAGAAGCACAGTACTATGCATAATGCACAATTTGGGGTACGAATGCCAGAGGTTAGAAGGTAACGGAGGAACAAAACATGCAAATGACGCAAGTTTTCCCCCATTAAAGGGTAATGGCAAGGGCGCCATTAGAGCATTCTCTCTTGCTTTCAATGCTCGTGACGCCCACAGAACCATTTCCACCACCATCATCAAATTACCATTAAACAGTGATTAGAACCGATTTAGTTTGAGAAATTCCACAACGTCATAGCAGCACCCAATGTTGGGTGTGGGTCAGGATAAATTAATTTAGTACAGGACAAATTAATTTAGTTGCAACTAATTATTTTTCCATCAATAGTTACTTACCTGGAGATTTCGCTCTCGTGAGTAGATATCCCCTCGCTGAGCCAGTAGTACCTAGTCAAATTCACAAACAGGAACTTATATCTGTAACTTTAAAACCAGTCAAGTTAAAAATTCCAACAAAGTAAATTTCCAGATGCCCATAGGCCCTAAGGATTAAACATGCTCTGATACCATATGTAACAGTTCCCAAATAGATATCTAATTAACTTATTAACATTAAATTTAAACTATGAAGAGTACTTACCTGGCTTACCTATGGTAGAAGTAGGCTTACCGCAACAGGGTTTTGGGAACGACTCTCCTCCCAACCGTAGGCTCAATTGTGCAGGATTCTGCTAAAACTGGCCACCCCTGAGCCCTCAATCAACGACTACTGTCAGTGATCCTAAGTCTTAGTATACCATTCTCCCAAGAGAATGACAGATAGAATCTCGGAATGATAGAATGCAAGAATGCCTCTCATCTTCCTCACCATCTATTAAATAGAACAACATTGGATGGGGAACCACATGCACACACTCCATGTGTCTACATGCAACTTGATTTTTAGCCTTCTTGTTTTATTTCTTTACTTTTCTTTTGATTTTTAGCTTTACTGATTCTTTTTATTGCTTCCTTTGTTTTATTACTATTTATTCTTATTTAGAGCTTTAGTGTACTTATTACTATTTTTATTATTTTTATTTATTTTCTTATTTTTAAATATCATTTATGATTTATTATTTTTATTATTTATTATTAAGTGATTTTATTATTTATTATTTATATTATTATTATTTTTATTTTGTATTATTTATTATTTATTTTTATATTATTATATTATTATATTATTATTTTATTATATTATTTATTATTAAAGGGAGGGATATTACATCTTCGGGAGTCTTCGAACCCAATGCTTGATGAAGGCATTGATTTTGTACATATACGGTGGTGTTTGTAGTTTCAGCCCATAGAAACTTTGGAAGTCTTTGATCATGTAGCATGGCCTGGACAGCTTCCACAATCATGCAGTTCTTCCTTCCCACCACACCATTCTGCTCAGGAGTATGTGGTGTAGTAGTCTCCCTCTTAATGCCAACCTTAGGTATGCCTGAGTGAACCAACTGTAATATATCGGAGGTCTTGCTTTGGCTTGAGCGGAATGGTCCCCTTTTGAGCTTTCCTTCAACACATCCTGGACATACACCTTCTTTCTCTACTTGGAATTCGGGCATCCCTGTCACCATTTGTCTTACACCGAGTATAGCTTTATAATGAAGGGGGGAAAACCTCTGATGCCGAAGTTTGGACTGAAGAGATGTGTTATAAGACATGACACCTAGCAAACTTCCATCGATCTGATATAATGAATCAACACTAAACCCAAGAGTAAAGGCATATTTAACATTATTTTTCCATATACGTACCTTGCCATCATTGAAGGTTACCTTGTAGCCTTTGTCTTCCATTGCCGAGATGGACACTAGGTTATTTTTGAGGTTAGGTGCATTTAATACATCCTAGAATTTCTACCCTTCTTGAATGGTTGTCCTCTTCCTCGATTCCTAGCTCTCCTCTTACCTTTGCTATTGAATTTGTCATTCCTTTGATTGCCATCAAAGGGATTTTGATCATCATCCTGGTGTGAGTCCTTTCTATCAGGGCACTCCCTTGCATAGTGACCTGCTTTATCGCAGATGTAACATCGTCATTTTCTTCCAGCCTTAGGTCCAACATTTCCTTTTGATTTAGTCCTGGAATTATTTCTTTTCTTAGCATGAGAAGAAAAGGCAGCAGGAGGACCTTTAGGCATGGGCATTTCTTGCTCTTCTTCCCTTGTTTCTTCTTGAATGCATCTAGCCATTAATTCCTCGAAACCAGGAATTACATTATAGTTCAGAAGAGTAGTCCTGAACACGTACCATTCGGATGGTAATCCTTCAAGAGTCGTGAGTGCCATTTCCCTATCAGTAATAGCCTCCCCAATGGATAGGAGATCATTCTTGATCTCATTTATTCTTAAGAAGTATGCTTTCATACTCTCATCTTTACCCTTCTTGATTTCCCTCAGTTTTTTTCTAAGAAACAAAACTTGATTTGCATCATTAACTTTAAATAAACTCACCAGTCTATCATATATTTCCTTGGAGGTGTCCAGTTCAGAGATTTAGGCCACCAAGTGTTTGTCGATTAAGTCCCAGATGATCTTCTATTTTTACTTCTTCGGTTTTCAATTTATTCCATGCAACAGCGGATGCATTTGATGGAGGCTCAACAATATTGCCTCTTACATGGTCCAGCACTCCTGGATCTTCTAGGATTAGATCGATAAACATCTTCCATCCATGATAGTCATCTTTCTTACAAAGCTTGCCTTCGACAGAGTGTTGAGGACCCCATAGTTCTTTTAGGATAGCCTCACCATTCTTCTCTTCGGTGATTTCTCTTGCTCTTGCTCGGCTTTGTCTTCACCTCAGCTCTGATACCATGTTAAGTTATGGTATGTTCTATGCCTATAACAGTTTACTTCTTTTTCTTATTATATTCCATAGATTAGCAATCACATGTACATAAAGTAAAGTGTAGATAGAACATTAAACGATCGACAGAAAACAAGCCAAGACAAGAGACACAAGATGTGGCAGCTAGCCAGGGACAAACCCCACAATGTGTGGGGAAACCCTTTGATCAAATCTTCTTTTATCTTCAATAATTCAGCAGAGAGAAATAGTACAATAGATCTGATTTATATCAACAGTAGCAAACCCTAGATCAGCAGCATCAACATTAGCCGCTTCATCATCAAACTAGGGCAGACAATATCTCACAAACCGGTCGTCGGATCGGCATGATTCCACAACCAAAAGTTGTGGCTTCCATAGGAGGTTCAGATGAACCTATAATGTAGTTCAGATGAAGAGATCTTCTATTCCACGTAGGTCAATCTTTATTTCTGCAATTGCAGCTTCAGTTTCAGCAGCTTCCGGCTTCAAACTAGGGCAATCGATATCTTGCAAACCGTCCGTCAGATTGACTTGATTCCACCACAAAAAGTTGTAGCTTTCAGAGGAGGTTCAAATGATCCTACAACACAGTTCAGATGACGAGATCTTCTAGTCCAAGCAGGTCAATCTTTACTTTTGTAGTTGCAGCTTCAGTTTCGGCAGCTTCTGGCTTCAAATGTGTGAGAGAGAGACCCTTTTCTGCGCAGTAGAGAAGAGACTATTTTCTGTGCAGGAGAGAGAGAGGGATGTGATGATATGAGTGAGTCCAAATGAGGAAAATTCCTCTTGTATTTATACACAACGTTGGTGTTTGAATAGATGTGACTGTTGTGCTTCTGAGCCTGCATGAGTTGTAGGTCGGCTTGATAATAATTCCATAATCAAAATAAATTCATATCTCCATGAATACTTATCGGAATCGGATGATCTTTATATCAATCCTACACCTCTCAACGAGAGGAATATAATAAAAGTATTATTAGCCATGAATAATATGACCCACATGAAGTTTTTCCTTGGTTGCCAATTTTAACAAAATTAGCATACATATTTTGATAGATGTTGATTGGGGTTTCCAATAACAAAATTTGGTTTTTGTGATGTACTGTAAGTTGTTTGGTATTCTGGTTACAATGATCTGACTGTTTTGGTTGGTTGGTTGAGTTTTTTGTTGAGTTTTAGTTTAATGGGTTTTAGTGGTTGGTTGATTTAGTTACAGTGATGAGTTACAGTTTGATGATTGATATTGATCTTAAATGTTGGTAGTGGGTCCAGTCTGACAAATCGATGAAACGTGGCCTACAAGTTATGATGTGTTGTAACAAGTGGATCTAGTATGAAAATTTATGAAACGTGGTCCCTAGATTTGAGGGCGTTAGAGTTTCCTTCCATTGTAGCTGGTAAATAAGATCAGGGAGTTAGAGCTCTCTTCCAATAACAGTTGGAGAACGAGTGAAGGTTGTAACCTTCTGCAGGTTGGTGTCTGTGTACTGGTATGAGTGTATGCTAGTACAAGATCCAAGGTGTTGGAGCTCCCTTCTAGTAGGATCTAGAGAACAAGAGAATGTTGTAGCCTTCTGCAGGTGGGTGCATGCGTAATAGTATGTGTCTGTACTAGTACAAAATTGTAAAATATTTTATTTATATTAAAAAGAAGACAAAGATGACAATAGCAAGTGGTTTTTTCTAACATTGGGTTTCCACCTTAAATCCTCATGTTCATGTGTGTTGCTTGTGTGTGATGGTTTGTTTTTTCTTTACTGCACATGGTTACAATTTATTCAATGTTTAATGAAGTACTAATGCACTGGATCAAAACAAACAAAAGATGAATTAACTATAAAGTAAGTTTATTGGTTATACGCTAGTTTTCTTAAAGTAATCACATACACACGTGGGTTCCCTTCTGTAAAGTCACATACAATTCAAGAAATGAAATGAAAATTTTATTGATTTGGAAATATTGTTTCACCCCCAAATCTCAGTTTTTTTCCCAACTATTGGTTTCAGAGAAGGTCCTTTGGTAGAAGCTTGATTGCTTGAAGGATATTTATCAATATGGGTGTAGGTTTCAATTGCATATAGAAATTACCTACATACGAATTCTAAAAAAAAGAAAATAAACAATGGAAAGAGCATAAAACATAAAACATATATACATAGATATTTTGCCCTGGATCCCAAAACCGGGACTACTAGATTGATTTTTCATAATATTCCTTTCAATGTTACAATACATATATATACATGTCAAAGCATCCATAAACCCGAAACCATTAACCCTAGATTAGAACATAATTGTAATTCCCTTGACTGGATCGACAAAATACGATGGGCAGAAAACCATCATGCCCAAAACCATGTGCGAAAACCATGCACAAAATCATAAGTAGGTTCACCCACCTAATATAGAGTCTAAAAAAAAATTCATCGAGGTGTTGCCCCGTACCCCATAAAGGGGGGCTACCACCCCCGACTTCACTACTGCAACTAGTCGTGGAATGAATATAACACACACCCAACATTCTCCCACTTGTTGTTTACTTTCCACAGGGGGCCACAGGAAATATTAGTCATTGGTCCAACCCTTCAATGCCCATTATTTCTCTATCCCAAGAGAAGTTCTCAATGCTCACAGACTTTGTCAATACATATGCAATATTTGTCAAAGTGTCCACCTTTACCAGCAACACCGTTTTGTCCTCAACGATATCCCTTACAAAGTGATAATGAACATCAATGTTCTTTGTCTTTGAATGATCATCAAGGTTCTTTGCCAAAACAATTGCACTTTGGTTGTCAAAGACTATCATTATAGCTCGATGTACTAACCTCATACTTGAACACAATCTTTGCAACCAAAATTAATCCTTGCTTGCATGAGTAGGTGACATGTATTCTACCTTTATAGTTGAAAGTACCACTACAAACTGTCTCTTACTCATCCAACTGACTGTACCTCCAAATAGGTTGAACACATACCCACTTGTATATCTTCTCTGATTCATATCTCCAACCCAGTCTACATCAACAAAGACACGGATGTTCAAAACTCTATCCAATCCTAGTCTTCCTTAGTAGCACATACCATAATCACTAGTGCCATGTAAATACCTAAAAACTTACTTCACTATTTTCCAATGCTCCTTCCCTGTTTTTGATATAAACTTGCTCAATACTCCCACTGAATGTGCAATATCTGGTCTAGTACAAACCATTTCATGCATCAGGCTATTGACTGCACTTGCTATGAAACATGATACATGTCCTCTTCCTCTTCTTGTGCCTCGGGAAATTTTTTAGTAGATAACTTTATGCCTACAGGCATAGGAGCCTTCATTGTTTTACTATCCTGCATATTAAAGCTCTACAATTTTGTCTCGACATACTTCCTTTGGTTTAACCAAAGCTTCCTATTTTCTCGACCTCATTTAATTTCCATACTCAAAATTGTTATAGACATATTTGGGCACTTCAACCCCAATCTTATATGTCGATAAACTAGGGTTCTTCAACCCCTAAAAGTGTTGTTTCATACCCTAAAAGATCATGGTCATCTGATTACATCATTCCCAAAAGTTCCACCTGAAAAAACATCCAGAATTGGCCTAAACTGGACCATACTAACTACTCCATTGTCAGGGTGCGATGCATACTCACTTCTACACTAGCCAGGTGCGATGCATACTGATAAGGCCTTCTGTAGGGTGCAATGAGCGAGGATGGACAAATGTCCGAGATAGTTTGCTAAGTGGATGCTCAGGGAATCTTCTAGAAAATTCTCCTATGAAACTTGCCTCTCTGAATTCACCCAGGGATGAGTAAGAGATCCAAGAAATCTCCAAGTGGAACCAAATGCAACAAGTGGAATGACACTAATCAAAACCCCAGAGATGAATCACATCCTTGCACACATCTATAAATGGATCCCTCATCTAAGAGATCCAGAGGCTGGAATATTGTGAATTGCAAGGAAGTGTTGATAGTTTGTGTTTGAGACAAGAGCATTGTATTGTTGGTATTATCTTGTTATTTCATGAGGTGAAGAGGGTTTGATGCTAGGAGGATGATGCTGGATCAGACAACTAGGTTGTAATCCTCTCTTTTATTTAATAAAGTTCTTCAAGTTTTCCTCCATATAATTGTGCACTTGTGAATGTTATTATTTGTGAATGCCAATGTATGTTCATTATACCTCTGATTCTATAGTGTTTATGTTACAATAGATCAATATGCTTTGATAGTTCTTTACTACTGTGTTTCTATAGGTGCTCTTCAAGCGAGATAAGTACAGAGAGGAGTTGCGAGCTCTGTCAAGGGAGAGAAAGATCGAGCAAAGGATCAAGTGAAAGTTCCAGGTTGGTCCTCTCATTCTTCTCTTATCTATTGTGCATAGAAGAAATCGTTGAATTACTTTGAACTTTTGTTTCAAGCATAGCTCCAAGTCGATCATCATCCCTAAATGGTCCTTGCACATCAAGAGTGTCTCTTCAACCTTCATTCCATCCACTTGATTTCCAGGAGTAGTTTGGTGGATGTAACGAAGTTTAGGGGGCATGCACCCTTGTCTATTCTACGGACAAACCCAGCTGAAAAGATAAGTTTCCCTGTAGGTTATGTGATTGGTCTGAGACACCATTCACCTTTGTCTATTCTACGGATGAAGGAAAGGAAGTGCTTTTTCTATTCTATGGACGAAACCATCCTACCTAACATGGTTTCCTTGTAGGTTATGCGATTGGTCTGACACACCATTCAACTTTGTCTATTCTGCGGACGAAGCCAAGGAATTTTTGTCTATTCTACGGACGAAACCATCCTACCTAACCACAGAAGTTTTCATATGGCTACTGGGGACTCTCCTTTTCATCATGCTGGGGGCATGCAAACCTTTTTCAATTTCATTTTCTAGCTTTTTAGTTTTGTCGTTTCTAGATTTTTTAGTTGTCGATTCTAGCTTGCGTAAAAAAGAAAAGTAAAACCGAGCATATTTCCCCCATGGTTTAAGCTCATTAAAAAATAAACCTACCACCAAGCATAGTTCCCCCATGGTTCAAGCTCATTAAAAAATGAACCTACCTTGGATAATTAACCTTTGTGATTGCCATGACTATCAGTCTTTTGAGCCATGGTTGTGTACCTCCCATCACCTCCATTCTTTTGGCCGATCATACACTTCCACTTGATTGTTTACCTATTTGAGGAACATCTACGACGAGTGGTCTTGTTAGCCAACCTTTTCCGAGAAACGATCATGTTTTGAGAAGTTCCAAGGTTACCTGGAACCAGTTGCTACCCCAGACACCACTCATTCCTCAAAATGAGTCTCCTTTAAACCCTTTTTAGACTCATTAAATATGAAAAGATTGTCGAGCAATCAGCGTTTCTAACTCATTAAAGTGATTGGAAGTGCCATCCCTCTTGTACATTTTAATCTTTTTCGGACCCAAGGGATTCTCTTACGAAAAAGTTCGAGCGCTTGTCTTTTCGGCTCGTTAAATTGAATCAAAAAGTCATCCATTTCGTATTATTTTATCCTTTTTCGAACTTAAGGGATTATGCTATGAAAAAGAACTACTAGAGTTTCCTTTTCGTCCCTTTTCAAACTCTCTAAACATGAAAAGGACCAAGTTATCTTTGTCGTTAAACTCGTTAAAACAATAGCGACAAACTTGTCCACCTAGACAAGAACGAGTTTCACTGTCGCTAGACTCGTTAAAACATAGCGACAGGTTTCCCGAAGGGAAAATTATAGAACAAGAATATGTTATCCTCTTCAAGCTTGCCAAAAATAAAGAGGTACTGGTTAGCAATGACTGGGGAAAAAAGGAAGGAAACTTGAAGAAATTTATGGTAGCAAGTCGCTCTTGAACATGACACTTTCACTCCATCACCATTATTGAGTCGGATTGGGTTATTTCATTCACCGGTAATCTAACCATTGGTCTTCCACACCATCCATCTTTTGGGGTTAACACTACCAATCCATCTCAGTTTTGCCGACATGTTCAAGAGAAGTCATTCAGTTGAGAAACCACAAACCCAGTTAATGCCTCGTCCACTGTAATACCTTCAACATTCATTTTTCATGACCGCCATTCCTAAACCTTGTGTCGTCAAATCGTTTTCACCTCCAGAAATCATTTGCTTCATTTCAAGTCATAGATGTGGGATACATTAAGGCCCTCCTACGATGAGTCACTTCTTGTCGACATCAACACATTATCCAAGAAGTTGACTTAGAAACAACCCTTTCAGTACTTTGAAGATTGCATGCTTCAATGGCAAGTTTCTCACTTCCGGTGACAAGTTGACATCAATGGCCTTTGACCGAAAGATTTTGTGTGGTGTTCAACATTAGATCATATATTCACACCACGTGAATTGTATTGTAGTAACTTGAGGGTCATCATCATTATCGGTGATTCCTTTCGCGTCTGTTAATAGCTCACATTATTGGCTAGTAATCAGGGAATGTCGTTCCATGTTCGACTTCAGAACATCTTTTCACATGGATTGACTTGTACATTAAGCAAAGATTGAACGAGTTTTGAAGACCCCAGATCTAGTTTCATCCATCCAGGCTGCGATATATTTAGGGATATAAAAACATCAAATGTACACAGAAGTTCCACGGATGGTCATTCAGACCAAGGATGATGACTCTACAACTGAAGAATAATCAATCTGTATATGCAGGTGAATATCTATTCTATGTACATGAAATGAATTTATAAAAGTTGAGCATGGGAATGCCCATCTTAGCTAGATCATGAAAATTATATTATGATGATGTATTGTATCGTATCTTATATAGGTCACCTTCCAGTTCGAAACCTCGAATCCTCATGATAAAGCATTTCACACGACATCAAGATTTACGACTTCATGCTTTAGGGGGAAACTGTTATAGACATATTTGGGCACTTCAACCCCAATATTATATGTTTATAAACTAGGGCTCTTCAACCCCTAAAAGTTTTTTTTCATACCATAAAATATCATGGTCATCTAATTACATCATTCCCCAAAAGTTCCACCTGAAAAACCATCCAAAATTGGCCTAAATTGGACCATACTGATTGCTCCACTATCAGGGTGCGATGCATACTGACTTCTACTCTAGCCAGGTGCGATGCATATTGATAAGGCCTTTTGTAGGGAGCAATGAGCGAGGATGGACGAATGTCTAAGACAGTTTGCTAAGTGGATGCTCAGGGAATCTTCTAGAAACTTCTCCTATGACACTTGCATGTCTGAATTCGCCTAGGTATGAGTAAGAGATCCAAGAAATATCCAAGTAGAACCAAATGCAACAAGTGGAATGACACTAATCAAAACCCCAGAGATGACTCACACCCTTGCACACATCTATAAATGGATCCCTCATCTAAGAGATCCAGAGGCTGGAATATTGTGAATTGCAAGGAAGTGCCGACAGTTTGTGTTTGAGACAAGAGCATTGTATTGTTGGTATGATCTTGCTATTTCATGAGGTGAAGAGAGTTTGATGCTAGGAGGACGATGCTGGATCAGACAACTGGGTTGTAATCCTCTCTTTTAGTTAATAAAGTTCTTCAAGTTTTCCTCCATATAATTGTGCACTTGTGAATTATTATTTGTGAATGACAATGTATGTTCATTATACATCTGATTTTGTAGTGTTTATGTTACAATAGATCAAGATGCTTTGATATTTCTTTGCTACTATGTTTCTATAGGTACTCTTCCAGTGGGATAAGTAAGGAGAGGAGTTGCGAGCTCTGTCAAGGGAGAGAAAGATCAAGCAAAGGATCAAGTGAAAGTTCTAGGTTGGTCCTCTCATCCTTCTCTTATCTATTGTGCATAGAAGAAATCGTTGAATTAATTTGAACTGTTGTTTCTAGGGTAGCTACCAAACCTAGAGGGCTATTCAATCGAAAAGACACTAGTTTTTTGAGAAACAAAAATATATTTTGCAGCACCAAGATCTTTCATGTCGAATTTCGAGGACAATTGGGTCTTCAATTCCTAGATAATTTCTTTGTTATTTCCAATCAGCAACATATTATCCACATACAAGGCCACACAAATAACACGGTCACCAATTAATTTAAAATACACACAATCATTGGCTTTGCTTGTGGTGAAGCCAAGTCCCTGTATATATGTATAAAATTTTTGATACCATGCCCTTGGTGACTGTTTTAACCCATACAGAGACTTTTTAAACCTGCATACCAGTTCTTTCTTACCCTTCACCACAAAGCCTTAAGGTTGTTTCATGTAGATCTCTTCTTCCAGATTCCAATGAAGAAACATTGTCTTCACATCCATCTGTTCCACCTCAAAATCAAAAGCAGCAGCAATAGGTAAAAGTAATCTAATAGAAGCTACCTTGGCAACAAGAGAAAAAATATCACCAAAATCAATTCTTGGCACCTGGGAATAACCTTTTTCTACCAACCAAGCTTTGTATTTCTCCACTTTGCCTTTTGCATTCATCTTCTTCTTAAACACACATTTGTTGCCAATGGGTTTCCTTCCAGCCGACAACTCCACGAGATCCCAAGCCTCGTTTTTGTGAAAATATTATGTTTCATCAACCATGGCCTCTTTCTATAGTTTTCCATCCTCTGAATCTATTGCTTCCTTGACAGATTTGGGATCATCATCAATAATAGATAAAGTAAAATTTGAACATAAAGCAACTAGACTATACATTTCTAGTTGTCTTCTTTCTCGAACTAATCTTATCATGGCTGTAGTTTGTGGCTCTTCATCTTCTAATTCCTCTTATGTTGTAGAGTCTGATTCTTCCTCCTTTAGCTCAAACTCTATCTTCTCAAGTTCCTTTGGTAGGACTGCATGTTTAATAACATCTTTCACCTCTCTAAACACCACATCTCGGTTGTACACAACCTTCCTTGTTTCTGGGTTCCAAGGCTTATAACATTTTAAACCATACTTATACCCAATAAAGATGCACCTTTCATATTTACTATCCAATTTGGTTCTTTTCGCCTTTGGTACATCTACATATGCATCACATCTAAATACCCTCAAATATGAAAGAAAGGGTTTCTTACCAGTGCATACCTCTTGTGGAGTCTTATCCTCCAACGCGGATGAAGGTGGTCTATTGACCAGGTAACATGCAATCTCCACTGCCTCTGCCCAAAATTCATGTCCTAACCCAACACCACTGAACATGCTTCTTGCCTTTTCCATCAACGTCCTGTTCATTCTTTCTACAACTCCATTTTCCTGAGGTGTGTATGGAGTAGTATTTTTCCATGCTATACAACAGTTCTTACAAATCTCTTCAAATTCCTTCTTGCAAAACTCTCCACTATTATTTGTCCTCAGCACTTTTAACTTCTTCTCTGTCTGGTTTTCCACCAGTGCCTTAAATTCTTTAAACCTATCAAAGACTTCAAATTTATTCTTGAGGAAATATATCCATGTATTCCTTAAGAATTCATCTATAAACTATACATAGTACACAAACTTACCTAGTGATGGAACTGACACATTTCCAAACACATCATTGTGCATAAGCTCTAATATCCCTTTCTCCCTCTTAGCACCAAGGGGTAAACTCACCCGATTCTGCTTCCCATATACAAAATTTTCATAGAAATCAAAATCTAGAGAGAAATTATACGTACCTTCTACCATACCATTACCATGAAGTATTCAAAGTCCCTTCTCTCCAATATGTCCAAGCCTTTGATACGATAGCATGGTCTTTCCTCTAGAGACCACTAGATTTTCTGCTCCACTTTCAAGAACTATAGAACTGATGCACCCGTCAATAACAGTGATGCCCTAAATCTTTTACAAAGTTCTAATCCGAACTCCCCACATCAAAATTAGTGCTCCCCAAACCAGCTTGTAGGTATCTTTCTCGAACACTGTTTTTACACCTGCATCATTGAGCTTGCTTACAGAAATCAGATTTCTCGCCAATGCAAGAATATGCAGAGCACCCGAAAGTGTTATAATCCTTTCACCTTGCAAATTCAACTTAAATTTTCCATGACCAATGATTATAGACTTCCTTTCATCCCCTAAGAAGACATCACCACAATCATATTTATCATACACGTAGAACTACTCCCTGTGGGGAGTGAAGTGAAAGGATGCACCTGAGTCAATTGACCATGCCTCATGATCTACATGTGTACTTAAAGGAGAAGCCAAGTACACGTCCCCACCTTCATCTGAGGTGATTTTTGCCTCTGCAGAAGGAACATTGTTAGATCCTTTCCCTTTCTCAGGAGCTTTAGATCTACATTCATTTTTGAAGTTCCCTTCCTTTCCGCACTTCTAACACACCCTTACAAGTTTTCCTAGAGATTTAGATCTCCCACTCGAGGATTTACTTTTGTTTTTGTTCTAGGACTGTCCTCGTATAAACAAGGCATCACCATTTTGGCCCTCCATATTTTTCCATCTCACCTCCTCCAACAACAAGGATGAGACTATTTTATCAAAATGCAAGGTAGTCGCACTACTACCTATTGCAACAACCAGAATATCCCACGAATCTGGTAGAGAACACAACAAATTGATGCACTTATCTTCATCTGAAATTTTTATATCAATAGATAACAACTGGCTTACCACAGTATTAAAGGCATTTAGATGCTCCGTTACCGAATCTCCATCTTTCATCCTCAGGTTATACATATTTTCCCATAGGAACATTTTATTCACCAAAGACTTAGATTGGTACAAAGTCCCTAACTTGTCCCACAAAGTCTTTGTCAAAGCTTCCCTTAGTACATTCAACAATAATGAATCTAAGATACACAACCATATTGTCGTCTTTTCCTTCCGATCCAACTTTTCCCAGTCTTCAACTAACATTGGCGTTGGTTTAGTACCCATATCTACTACGATCCATTGATATTTATCCACTAGCAAATCCTCCATCTTGAGTTTCCATAACTCAAAACTCCGACCATTAAATTTTTCGATCTCTATCTTTCCACTGCTTGCCATCTTCTTTCACCACAAGAATAGATCTCACTGATCTCCCACTGAACAAGGTCTACCATAGGCCTGAGAAAAACCCCTCAGCAACAAAGTCGTCCCCTTGAATCCAAAATAGCTCTGATACAAAATGTAGTTTTTAACCCTATACATAAATTACCTACATACGAATTCTAAAAAAATAGAAAATAAACAATGGTGAGAGCATAAAACATAAAACAAATATACACAGAGATTTTCCCCTGGATCCCAAAACTAGGACTACCAGATTGATTTTTCATTATATTCATTTCAATATTACAATGCATATATATACATTTTGAAGCATCCATAAACCTTAATCCATTAACCCTGGATTAAAACATAATTGTAGTTCCCTTGACCAGACCTACAAAATACCATGCGCAGAAAACCATCATGTCCAAAACCATCTGCGAAAACCATACGCAAAACCATAGGTAGGTTCGCCCATCTAATATAGGGTCCCAAAAAAATTCCATGGGGCGCTGCCCCAAACCCTGTAGAGGAGGGCTACTGCCCCCCCCCCCCCCCCCCCCTCCATGACCCTCCTGATGCAACGAAGGGGGGGTTGGTCACCCCCCTGCTTCACTAGTGGGGCTAGTCATGGAAAGAATATAACACACACCAAACAATGGGTAGTCACGAAGGAGTATTTCCTATCAGACCTCCTATATTTAATGGAACTAACTTTTTCTTTTATAAAGTTAGGATGAGAGCATATTTGCAGGCACTAGGAGCTAATGTATGGGAAATAGTTGAAAGTGAATATCAATTTCCAACCTCCATTCCTTCATACACTATAGGAAAGAAACAGTATGAAATCAATGTAGATGTTGTAAATTCCATCTTGGGAAGGTTGGTCGAGACCGAGTTCATGAAGGTAATACAGTTGAACACGACAAAGGGAATGTGGGATAATATTATCCAAAGTTATGAAGGTCACACCAAGGTAAAAATTGTTAAACTTCAAACATTCAGAATTCAGTATAAGACATTGAAAATGCATGATGATGAAAGAATTGTAGCATTTTTTCTTGGAGTAGATGAAGTTGTGAATTTCATGAGAAATCTTGGTGAAGAAATAAAATATGCCTCTATTATTGAAAATATTTCTAGATGTCTAACTCCAAAGTTTGAATCCAAAGTATCTGCTATTGAAGAAATGCGGGATTTGAAAAGTCTTACACTTGATCAGCTCCATGGAATATTGACAGCATTTGAGATGAAGAAAGGTGGTCCTTCAGATATGAGAGAAGCAACCTTCAAATCTACTACAAAAGGAAAAGAGAAGGAACAATCAAGTTATGTATCATAAGAAGAAGAAGAAAACTTCATAAAGAAACTCCAAGTGGGTACAAGAAGATTCAGAGGTAAGCTTCCTTTCAAATGTTTTTCCTGTGGTAGAGTTGGCCATTATGTTGCTAAGTGTCCTTATAAAGAAAATAAGGAGAAAGGAAAAGAATCTCCCAAAATAAAGAGGAAGAGGTTTGAAAACAAGAGAAGTTTTTATACACATGAAGACAATGATGGTCTTTCAAATGGTGAAGAAGGTGTGTCTAATCAAGATTGTCACTTACTTATGGCATTATAAGATGATTCTAATGATAATTCCATGGGTGCCCTAGAAGAAAAGGATTCTTTTACAGATGTCAGCAAATATTCAAAACAGGGAGCAACCTACTTTATATTGATCAAGGATGAAGAAGACAAAGCATCATCAGGTATGGATTTTTGTTCAAGATGTGATCCATTTCCTTGTATGTGCAACAATGATAGTGATAGTGAAACCACATAGTTTGCACTTATGGGTAAAAGTGAAAGTAAGCCTCTTGAAGAAACAGATCAAAGAAAGTTAGAATCAATGGAAAATGCAGATACGCCTCTGCTAAGCAAAGATAATTATCAACAATGGAAAGGAAAGATGAAATAGAATCTAATGAATCTCGATGTCTGGCATCTAATGTGCAATAGTTACACCAAGTTTCCTCCATTAGACAAGTGAAAAAGAATAGTAAGGCTTGGAGTACATCTTTTGTAGCATATCTAATTCAATATTGAATAAGGTTATGCAGTATACTACTGCAAAGCAAGTGTGGGGTAAGTTACAATAAATACATGAAGAAGCCCCAAAGTAAGATCTCACGGGTATTCTTATATCTAAAAATGAGTCCAATATGACAAATAGAGGTGTCGATTCAAAAGAAGATAGGTTAGAAGAAATTGTTGATCTTAGAACAAAACTTGATCTTGCTTTGAAAAAGATTGTTAGTCTTAACGATAAGTTGCAGTCATATGATAACAAGGATCATGTTGGTATGGTATCTAACAAATATTATGAAGGCCTTGAAGTTGGGGTCATCTCTCTAAGAGCATATATTGAAAAATCAATTAAGTGGAATGAAGATCTACTTCATGTTTTTGAAGCACAAAAAAATGGGTTGAAAGAAGAGATTCTCAAATTGAAACAACAAATGGAGGAAGGAAGAAAGGTTGAAGAAATCATGAAGAAGAAGTATCTAGAAAAGGAAATGCAATAGCAGGTTAAGGTAAATATCCTAAAAGGTAAATTAGAAGAAAAGGATAAACATTTGTGATTTCAAGTTAGTACTAAGATTTTGGATAATATTCTTGGTAGTCAAAAGTCTCCTTCCATCAAATCTGGTTTTGGTTTTCATGAAATTGTTAAATGTGAATCTAGCTCACAAGCTAAGCCAAGGAAATCTAATGCAAAATATGAAATTCTCAACAAGGAGATAATAATTCAACCTCATCAACAACTAAGGAAAGAAAGTCTTCAAAGGAAATCATTTACTCCCGACTATAGAAGTGTTAATTGATTTTCCTTTGATCAATAATGTTGAATGTTATATATGTCATAATTTCGGACATGTTGCAGCCAATTGCAGAAGTGGAAGGAGAAAGCATGAAGAAGAATCAGCTTAAAATAAAGAAGAAGAAGAAAAACAAAGGCAAGAGGAAGCAAGGTGGAAAGAAGAGGAAGCAAAGCTAAAGGAAGAAGAAGAAAGAAGGAAACGTGAGGAAGAAGAAACAAAGAAACTTGAGGAAGAGATAATTACAAAGGAAATGGTAGAAAAGAAAGCTGAAGAATTATGGTTAAAAGAGAAATCTCAACAAGAAGAAGAAAGCATATGACATCTTATGGATATTGACCCTGCAATACCTATCACCGGTGGAAATTTCCTACTTAGCGAAATGGGCATCTCAAAAGAGGAGGAAGATCGAGTGTTGGGTCTCTCAAGTATTATATTCAACCATGTCAAAAAAATGATTACTCAAGAGAGACAAAAATAATTAGCTAGAGAACCTACCAAACCGTTCTCAATCACCACATAATGGGAGATAGTAGCAAACACTACAAGCGATCCAATAGTAATAGATTCTATGGGAATTTGCTTCACTACTTCCATAGAGAAGAATGTCGATTGTCTAATGAATGAATTGAAGGAACTGAAATTGAAGGAACTAAAAAGAAACATAGCCAATGCTCAACATGAGAATGAAAACATGTGCATGGAAATCCAAACTATGTCCACCTTAAGTTCCCACAAGATTTCTAAGCAGCGGGTTTGGAAGAAATAAAAGTGTTGGAAAATGTCATGAAACAACTGTATGAGGAAATGATCATTGTTCAAGAGAGGAATTATGCATTGATATACATCCAAAATTAACTCAAAGGAAAAGGTGCATTATTAAAATAGGCCATGAATGCATTAGATTTCATGCATGAATGGGGTATGAAATACCTGGATGCGCTAGTTGAATCATAAAAGAATAGTAGAATGGGAAAAGAATAGGAAAAATATTAAGTGAGGGTGTTAATGCAAACACAATAAAATTTAGGGAGAGACATTGACAAGATATTGAATAAATATTGACATTTGAATGTTGTATTGGAATCACTCGCCAAAACTCAAAAAATGGCATCCATTGGAGCACCGGGACTAGCAAGACTAGGGCAAGAAATGTGGCAAGAATTTAGTAGATAGTGGATGCAAGGAATACAGGGAATGACTCAAAATGATATGGATCGCACAAAAGAATTCATTGTAAAACATGTGGTAGAACCAACTAAATTACACACAATTCTCACCGCAGTTTTCAACTGAGTACAAACAGATATGAGGACCTTCATGTTGAATTCTTTGGAATGTGAGATCGAATTCGACTGGCTCATCACAAATAGAGATTGATCCATTGCAACTAAATATAAAGCATGGCATGCTTACTTACATCAAGAATTTCATGTTGAAGCTTCTTCTTTAGCCATTATGAAATTACTACCATGAAAGAGTCTTATTTTCATTATTATGATTTTCACGTAATTTGTAAATAAAATAATACTAGAATTGGAAATGAAATAGAATTCTAATATGGAGGAAAATGAAAAGTCATGTAAGAAGTGAAAAGTCATGAAGGAAGTTGAAAGGTCACGGGAGGTGAAAAATCACCCCATTTGTATAAATACACCCTCATGGCTAGTTAGAAGTGACTTTTAGTTTTGGACTCCCTTGAGCACCTTCGAAGAGGAACACTTGTACATCCCTTTTAGAGATGAAATAACAATTTACCATTTCCACTATTGGATCTGATGGATACTTTATGTAATGGTGCATTGGATATTTTAGCATAATTTTGAGAAGTTATTTTGGGCCAAGGCAAGCAATTCATTCATGAGTTGTTGAGCATCGTAAGACTATTCTTGTATTGGTTTAATGATATGTAATTGTTATTTGAGTTGAGAATTGATGAACTATTTTTTTAATTTGAAACTTACATCTTATTCAAGATCATTTGTTGATTTATGCTTTCATGATTGTTGTTGATTGAGAACTAATTCAAAATTGGTAACGAATATATTTCTTTATCCATGTGTCTTAACAAAAGTTTGTTAATAATATTTCGTTAATATTCATGATAAGATACCTAGTTGTTGTTATATTATTTTATCTTTTGCTTAAAGTTTTTCATTAAATTGTTCTAACTTGTTTTCTATTGGAATTCTAATTTGGATTCCCTTTATTTCGATCAATCCATCCAAAACCAACTTCCAAACAAACATGGTCAAAGTCAGACCCACATACTGGATGGAACTCCTATCCCAAACAATATAAGGTCTAATTAGGACTTTGTTCCAGGGAGATCCTCTTACCATTATCGGTGCATTTTTTCCCTGTCAATAATTTTGGTGCTAGAAGGAGGGTCGCCATTGTATGGTTGGTAGGTTCTCTCGTTATCATCATCACGCAATATATGAGCAAGGCAACAACCAACCTAGTTCCACTTAACCAAACCCTCAATTATTAGAAAATATTAATTTTGAAGATCACTCCCCTCCCAAGATTCCTGAGCAGTTGTATGAGGTAACTCAAGAGCAGTTAAGAGCTCTTAGACCATTCACTCAAGAATATGCAAAGAATATTGGAGTAATTCCCATTGTTAGTGTTTTACCTCATAAGTGTGTGACTAGGAGATAAACAACTAATCATAGTTTACAAGTTGATTATGTAGAATATTTGGTTGATGGTTCTTTGGTTGATCTAAACAAGTCAATGGAAAGATGCCACTTGCTTGGATCTTCTAACGAAGAAGAAGTGCCACCAATCAGTGAAAAATTAGAAGGTGAAGGTCTTGAAGTTGAGAATGAACATATTGATTCTGAAAGTGAAGGAGAAGGTTTAAAAGATAATATGGTTGATAACAAATTAGCATGGATGACTCAAGGGGCATTAAACATTCAAGGTCCCAGACATAGAATGCACCACCATCTGGATAAGTTTATTCCAAAATTTGACCCAGAGAAAGCTACATTCGCATAGGATCATATTCAAGCTTTATACCTAGATTTAAAGCTACTAAATGTTCAATACGAGGATGTGGCATGTATACTCTTCATTTACACCTTTGATAATAAAGCCTCAATTTGGTACTTTAATCTCCTACCTAATTCTATCACGAATTGGGAGCAATTTAAGGAGGATTTCTTAGAGAAAACACTTCTTATGTTGTTAAAAGAATTTAGTGCATTAAAGATGGAGAAAAAAAGAGAAAGTGAAAGAATTCAACCAATGCTTTGCTATCATTTTGAATAAATTATCTATTGATGTGCCCCCTAACGATTCGATAATAGTTGATTATTGTATGTCACCCTTTCCCTCCAATATAGCAATGTTTGTGAATAGGAACAGGAAAGATACATTGACAGAAAAATTCACTGAAGCCTTGGCTGTTAAGAAAGATATGATTTATATCAGTTTATACAACACTCAAGATGATCCCAAGCCTAGTGGAAAAAAGGCTTAAGCAAACCAAAGTAAACATGTAGAGAAAGAGGCAAATGATTTGGAAAGCATGGTAAAGATGTTGAAGAAACTGACCCCAAAAGTTACTTATTTGAAGAAGATTTTTAGGGAAAATGCATTGACTAATTGGTCTCACAAGCCATTATTTAGATGAAACAACAATACTCAACCAATTTCCGCCAAATTTCTAACATAAATTTGAATTTTGAGGTATTGGGCATGGACATTTTTTGTTCATATCATTAAATAAATCATTCAAAAAAAAACTTGTCCACAATGGATTAATGCAATGACTCTTGTGATTAACCAAATTTTAGACCAACAATATACTGAATATTAATCTGAAGATCCAATTAGAATAATCCCCTCCAATAGACGATGAGTCCATTGCAAGGTCCTCGACGTTATTTGATGGATGTAGTGGTTGATAGAGATACCCAAGCAACTAGTGTTGCATATAGTGTTGTCATTAATGAAAAAAATATGCCATTGATGTCAAAGGGGATGTATGAACAACAGCAACAAGACCACATTGATGATCAAAGAAGCAATAGGAATCTTCGTGAAGTATTATGATAGCTTGATCTTTCGCAACGACTCACTACATGAGGATATGGGTGTTTGAAGTTATTTTAGTTTTTTATGAAGTTAGGTTGCTCAAAATATCTAATAAATAGCATGGTTCAATAGTTCTCTTTGATACCTTTCCAACCGTATATTTTTCTTAGAAAAAATCCTCCTGGATGAAAATTTATGGTCTGTTCAAATTCAATAGTAGTTGGGGAAAAAACTAAAAGGCCAAACTATAGGGCCAAAACCAAAAATTTAATTTGTTAAACATCATGCAAATTTGGACCGAATCCGCCGTTAACTTAGCATATCAATGGTCACGAACACAGAAGTAGCACATGGGTTAACACCACTAAACAACATTGAAGTCTAGGGCCAATCAACCATGTTCATAACGAGTCAACGGTTAGATGTAGGTAAATATTCACAAAGGTTAATTGCCTAAATAGATGACTACATGTGGCATGATTTGATTTGGAGATGCCATGGAGTGTGTTTATGGCATCACGATGATGTGGCACCTCAAGAGGCTACCACATGGTATATAAAATTGATATTTTCAATCATCTAATGACCCCGAATTTTTGTAAATCATGGCCCACTAAGGGCGTGCCATGTGGCAAGTGTGACATTGTGATGATGCCAACAAATGGAAGCCCAATGACCCTTGGGTCTAGGTCACATGGGCTTGGTCATGTGGCAAATGCATATGGCTCTAATTCTTATGGTTTTCTAGAAACTTCAAATGGTCACATTGAAAGGTCAGCTTTGGTTTATATGGAGTGGTCTTGGTCAGCCCTCGAATCATAGGACCTCCATAATCTATATATAAGCCTTGTAATCGTAAGCCAAAGTGCATGGAAGAACAATGTGGTTATATTTATATTATGAATATAGTCTCATTCATAGGTCTTGTGTCTAATTATGGTTGCCAATAAATGGAGAGTTTTGGCTTTGTTCACATGGTTCTGGTTCTATGGTGAATAGCCTCAATGCCAAAGATTATTCATGACGTAGCCCCAGTACTAGTATGCACTGTTCATTATAAGCTTTGTTGTTTTTTGTTATGGTTCTAGTTATGGAAATGATGGTGAAGGTTAACATTGTTTCACATTTCAACTCGATGGTTAGGTGTAACCAAGTCCAAGTTTCAATGCTTCATGACTATAATTTTTGTTTTATAAACATGGTCCTAATTTTGGCAGAGGTGCGCCTTATATATATATAATATATATATATATATTATATATATATATATATATATATATATAATGACAAAGAGCCTTGTAGCTATGTTTAGCAGCAGTATTTGATGACTTGGACTCCAAGTGCGGTGGACACACTAGAGCTTTATATAGTCGAGACCTTCATGTGTTGAAAGACAATAAGTGTAGCATCTATATGTGGAAACATACAATTGGCAGGGTCATCGAAGTGAGTAGGGATTAATCACACACAACTTTGATTGGTTGAATTCAAGTCACGTGGATTCATGTTGATAGTATGGTTAAAAAAAGTGGGATCCTTCACCTTTTTCAAGTCTCACACAATACATTATTCGCAAATATGAATTGGATGGGGCATATAACGAGGCACACCAAGGAGTGTAGTTGGTAAGGTGTTGGTCTTATGCATTGGTGGTCAAGAGTTTGACATGTAGCAGAATAGGTTGGTAATATTTTTTAATTATATTCAAGCATTCAGTCGAATGATTAGCAATTTTTCATGACCAACATTGGAATCTGATGACCTTATTTAAGTGCATCTAGAAAGGGGAAAGTGTTAAATATTTAATTTTATATGATCCAAAATGGATTTTGGATAGACTCCTAAGTCTAAGTGGTCCTCACAGAGGAAAAATGAAAGTCCAAGGAAGTTCCTAGAAATAGCCCCATTGCAAAGATATTTTCCTTCTGAAACTATTGCAACTTGAATGGGCTAAAATGGACTTAGGATGCAGAAGATATCACATGCAGAAGATGCCCAGTTTCTTTGAAAAAAGAGGCAAAAACCCTTAAAAAGGGAAATTGCATCAAAAAAAGGCAAAGGCTGGATTTACGTGAAGGCAAAGGAAACTCCAATCCGTTGACCCGATCGATCGGATCAGAGGCAGATAGATATGCATATTGGGACCTGGATCTACCGATCGTCGATCATGCGATCACCGATCGCTGATGATCGGATCGGCAAATCGGCGTCGGCGATACACAAAACTCCCAGCTGAGCGACATTGTGATCACCGATATCGGCGATTGGTGATCGAGGATCCCCGATGTGTAACATCCCTCTCTTAATAATAAATAATAAATAATAAGAACTAATAAAAATAATACAAAAATAATAATTAATAATAAATAAATAATAATAATAATGAATAATAATAAATAAATCATGATAAAATAATAAATAAATAAATAAAATGATAAGTAAAAAAAAATAATAACATTAGTAATAACCAAAATAACAAATATAAAAAATAGTAATAACCATAATAAAAGAAGGAAATTATCCAAAAAGAAGGAAAGAAAGCTAAAAAAATCAAAGGAAAGTAAAGAAAAAGCAGCGTGCAGACACATGGAGGGGTGCATGTGGTTCCCCTTATGATATGTTGTTCTATTTAATGATCGAGGAGGAAGATGGGAAGGGTGCGATGATTCCGAGGTTCGATCATTCGGAGGTTCCATCTT
The DNA here is from genome assembly GCA_000404065.3 of Pinus taeda. Taxonomy (NCBI): domain Eukaryota; kingdom Viridiplantae; phylum Streptophyta; class Pinopsida; order Pinales; family Pinaceae; genus Pinus; species Pinus taeda. The sequence continues at coordinate 33,917 of APFE031133456.1, forward strand.
CATTCTCTTGGGAGAATGCTGAGACTTAGGAATACTGGCAGTAGTCGTTGATTGAGGGCTCGGGGGTGGCCAGTTGTAGCAGAATCCTGCACAATTGAGCCTACGGTTGGGAGGAGATTCGTCCCCAAATCTTGTGGTACAGGTATAATTCATTGAAAAATTGTTTTCCTTTTTGATATTAATTTTAGTTCTACTTGTGCTGTTACACGATGTCGATAAAAGGGTCAGACCCGATAAAATTATAAACGATATTTGATAATATTTCAAGTTCGGAAAAAGGGCTTTTCCAATGTAAATCACATTTTTGTTAAATGAACGAAAAACCAAAGAAATGCAAATAAAGCGATGAAATCGGACCCGAAAGGGTTTGTTAATCAAATATATATTATTTCAAGTCCGATATGAGCAGGATTTTCATGTTTTAATGTAATTTTTAAATACAAAGGGAACTCATGATACAAGCAGGATTTTGGGCGGGTCGAAGGCGGTAAGTGGTTTTGGCTAGGCTCAGCCCAAGCCCACACACTGGTTGCCACGTGTCCAGGCTCTAGAGAGACAAAACCTCCCTTTTCAAGTGGTTAACTCCCGTACAAACGAGCCGCCCGAAATGAACCTCAGCCATTGGATCTAGATCTCCCAAATCAACAGTGGGGATGCGATAAGTGACATAAAGGGGGACTCGATAGGGTTATAGAGCAAAATTAAGGTATTTTCAAGTCCAATAAAAGGAATTTATGTGGATTTTTTAGCATTTCTAGTGTATCTCTCTGTGTAAATAGAGAAATGATATCTTTAGGATTTCAATGCGCCAGTGGCCTTTCCGTTGCAAAACAGGTGGCCACCATGCCTTGGGACGTTAGCAATGATTATTAAACGCTCCAAATGGAAGATGAAGGGATAGCGACCGAGAGCCAAAGAGCCTGAGAACTGAAACCAACATACAAGTGCCGATAGGCTTAAAAAAAATTTCAATGACAGAGATAGAAGGGGTTGTTGAGTCTGAGAGCACGATTAAGAGGCATAAGCAGGCAGCGCGGAGATCAGAAGGGGTGAGACAGTCTGAGAGTGTGATTCATAGACAGCAAAGCTGCAGAAAGGTTGCTGGAAGGTTGCCGAGGATCGCTTGGATGTCAAGTGGATCACAGAGGCACGCAGGGGTCGAGAGAGAGAGAGAGCTCAAGATAGCCAGAGCCGAAGAGCCAGAGCCAAAGCAAGAGCCTAGAGCCAAAAAGCAGAGAGCTTCAAGAGCCAGGGGATAAGATGGTGTTCTGAACCCATTGTTGCTGTGTAAAACAGTGGAGTTGAGCTAAGAGCTTGTAAAAGGACTTTTCCATAATCCCAGAGAGCCTAGTCGTATTGACTAGAGCTCAATAGAGATGTAGCCAAAGAGTTTTGGGTGAACTCCACATTAATTTGTTGTCTTATGTGTTTGTTTTACTACTGCATTATTTACTGTTATATGTATCCATATATCAGTTTAAGCACAACAACAGATTCTAAAGCATATAATCAGTTAAAAACAAATACCAGCATACACTTATTTTCAAGCATTTTTAATTCTGCATTGGTTAATCAATAAGAATTGGGAATATTTAAAGCTTTGGAACTGGGAGAGGTTCTTGTAAGTTAGACAAGAAACCTAAGTGCCCCATTTTCAAATCATTATATGATTTATTATGGGTTTTATGGGTTTTTAGAGTCTTTATTGATCCAAATTGAAATTTGTAAGAATTTGGGTGATCAGAGCTCATATATGGTTGTAGTTAAAGGGGTTTGACAATTTTTTGACTCGTATTTGATGACCAGAACCTCTAGTGTGTGTTTGGTAAATTTATAAGCTTGTTGCCGGTGATTTGGATACATTAAGGAAATAGGTGCCAAGGAAGTGTTTCAGTGACCAAATTGCAGTTATGACTGGAGCAGAGTTTTGGGATAGCAGTATGACATCCAATAATAGAGATGACATATATTTTGTGACACTAATTATAGATGAGATGACAATTTCAGGTTGCATGAAAATGTAATAGTTGCGGGTTGTATGGAAAAGATAGTGGTTATTGCAATGGAATAGGTAGTGGCAATATTGGTATGTATTGGTTGCAAATTGGGAAATTACTCATGATTCAATGATATATTATTATTACAAATAAGTAGCAGGGATAAATTGGAAATAATTCCTCAAAGACATCACTCTTGACAATCCTAAGCTACACAAATTCCTGGATGCCATAGAAAAACATGTATTGGAAGAAACATGAACCAAATGTAATTCCTCAAGGAAGCAAAGAAGACACAAGAATTCTTGGGGTCATCAATTGGGCCAGACAATTTATAGTCATTAGTCTAGGCATAAGAAATATTTATTGAGACTATGAAACAAAAAATGCTAGCAAAATAGGAATGAGAAACTCAGCAAGAGTAACCAACAATGTAATACTGTGTACCAAAGGGGACACCACAAAAAAAACCTACACAAGGTTAATCTAGTGGGAGTAAGATGAAAAAGGTATAGAACCTTGATGTTAACCTGACTATAGATTCACCACCAATCACTACAACATGTGTTGTAGGGGAGAATGATGGACAACAAGTGAAAAAGGAAAAACAGGTCGAGCCCCAGGAGATATCATCACAACATGTCAAATAAGCAGACCAAGGCAAGCACACTCCAGTTAAAGTCAATCTAGAATCACATGAAGTACATAGTATGCCACAAGGTCAACATAAAACTACTCAGTCGACCACAGTCAAAACATCTTCTCAGACAACAAGGTTAGGATCGAGGTATTGAAGGAAATGTAACTAGGTTCGGTCTTCATAAATGTACTTCTGATATTTGTACTTATTCAAGAAAAGAAATATTATTTTTATAATATATTCCAATGGTTTTATTTCTCATTGAAATAGGTCTAGCACATGTTAAGTGTTATAGGTGAGTGAAGGAGTCAAAATAAAATGTTGAATACCTTAAGGGCATGTTACACCATGTATGTTTATGTATTAGAGTCAAGAGAATACCTCCAAGCAAATTCAAAAAGTCTCATCCTTGGAACGACATCCTTCTGCAGCAAAATGATGAAGAAATACTCAAGTCTACCTACATTCATGATGTCAGCCTCAAGTTGGCCTAAAGGAGGGACAGTCCTCTATATACAGAGGTTGTCCACTCCCTCACAATGTCAACCAAGCATCTCTAAAATCAACGAAATATAGAAGCCGATAAAAGTGAGGAAAACACAAGTCTAATGGTCTCCAAGTGAATCGAAGAAGGAAGGAAGAAGGAGAGAAGTGAAGGGATTGTTTTTAGGGAATAATACAATCACACGTGTGAGGTAGAAAAAGACAGTTTGCAGGTATAATAGCAGTGAAAAAATAGTTCAAGAATCATTATTTTTTGGGCTAGAAATTAGGCCTAGAAGGCCTCCCAAGTCAAGCGAAGAAATATATCCCTCTAACGAAGGTGAAAGGACCCTAATTCTCTAGGGTACGTGCCACACGTGGGAAAAACTAGGGCAGCATAACAGTGTTATAGTCATAACTCAAGAAGGATCTTGTTTGGTCAACAAAAGAATAATTCTACTTGAGTAAAGGATATAAGAAGAACATCTCTTCTAGAAGTCTCAAGGAATTTCTATCTCTATACAAGCAACAGAGAAGGAGGACGAAGTGTTGTGGAGAAAAGTGTCAGAAGGAGGAAGTCTATGTGTTGGGAACAAAGTGCATAATAGAGGAATGAATTGACTTGTGCTTGGAGGACATCCTATTCAAGGGTGTATGTTTTGGCATTTATCAATAAGAATCTTCAATAAGAGAAACTTACCAAAAGGTTTTCCTCTCTAAGAGAGGAGTTTTGGCCCTAGCAGACAGCCAACATTTGTGTTCTTGTCTTTATGTTATTGGTAGCAGTTTGGTGAAACACACACACTAATAATAAGAATAATATCAAGCTAAGATAATTGTAAAAGTGCTTCACAAATTGTTATAAAGTTAAGAATAATCATACTAAACCTAATTTCTCTTGATCCTTCAACATGGTATCAGAGCTAAGGTGACACGTCAAGAAAAGGGCATCTCAAGAACACTCATCAAGGAAAGACATCTACAAAAGTTGAAGCATATATCCAAGAAGCCTCAATCACTTCAAGGACAAGAAGGTCTATCATATGTCATTCATCAAGGAATACTACAAAGCAAGAATAAGATCCTTACACAAAGGCACCTACAAGAAGAGAAAATCAAAGCAGGACCTACATCAAGCTACAAGTCATCAAACAACTCTCATCATCAAGTCAATTCCACTTGGAGAAAGCAACTTGAAGAACATCAAGATCTAAGGAAGGCAAGATATAAATTCTTCAAGGAGAAATAAAGTCTACTACATCTCAAAACTAATCAAGTAATTATATGTCCCCTTTTGAATATATATCAATGTCTTTTTGCAAGGAAAGAAATAAATTGGTAGGTACCAATAAATTTCTTGCATGGAAGAAGAGGATTGATTTAATTCTCAAGGAAAAAAACTCCTAGAACACATGAAAGGGAATGTTACTATTCCTAATAAGGAACAAACTCAAGCCTTATCCAAGTACAATAAGGATGAGACAAGAGCTCAAAGGATTCTAATAAAATCCATCAAGGACTCTCTCATTCCTTATGTCTCCAAACTTGAAACATCAAAAGAAATCTATGACAAACTAGTAGAGCTATTCTTGATAACCACAGCTAGAGAAGTGATATATCTATGAAATGAATTGTACAAGATGAAGATATCAAATTAAAGAATAGCTCCCTACTTCATGAAGATATCTAGGATGGGGGATCAACTTCAAGAGCTAGGAGAAGTCATGTCTGAAAAAGAAATGACAATTGTAGTACTCAATGCTCTACCCGAGGATTGGGGCAACTTCACATCAAGCATATATGCCAAAAATGAAGCCACTCCACTAAGTGAAATGTGGCCTCTATGAAAGATAGAGGAAACAATACTTAAAGAAAAGGAACATGTGGGATCAAAAGAGCAAGCATTTTCTACCATAGCCAAGAGAAAGGGAAAATTTAGTCCATGAAGAACAAATAACAAAGATATATCCAAAATCAAATCCTATGGATGCCAAGAATATGGACACTACAAAAGTAATTGTCCTAAAATAAAGAAGGACAGTAACAACAAAATAAATATGAAAGAATCTCACATGACTCAAGAGGTGAAAGAAGAAGAAAATAAGCAAAAGAAGGAAGATCCTCCGAATCTCTACTATGACTAAGTAAAAATATTTACTTAAAGTCTTCTTTCAAAGTCTTGAGTAGGATAGGAGAATGTAGGAATAGAATAAAATTGCATGGCTAGAAACATCTTCTATAATATAGAAGCATGAATTACATAGAGTTCTAGATACTCGTGTAGAAATAGCATTTATAAATGAGAACAAAATGCATGGTTAGAAATATCTTCTAGAATATAGGAGCATGGTATATTTAGCTCAAGGTATTCATGTAAGAGCATACCTAAAATAGGACCTCATCCATAATGAAAGAAAATTAATCATTATTAACAATATTAGAAGACCTCCATCATCAAAAGGAAAGAAACATTTGTAGGGTAAGGGTCTTGAAGATCCTATGATGGAATCTTCAAAAAAAGATTCATAAACAAAGGAAGATGTCCCATTGGGAATCCCATTCATGGGATCCAAGAAAAGGATGATATGTAGGCAAGCTAAGATGGAGCAAGAAGGGCCACATCAAGGACAACCAAATGAAGCTAAGATGATTAAACGAGAATCAAGATGAGGTATGTATGCATCAAATTTTAGTCATGTTATCATATGTATATTATTGATTCATGGGAATAGTTCTATGACATGATCAAGTAGGAAATAATTTATTTATCCAATGACATTCTTGAAGGCATGTACTAAAATGAAATGAAAGTAAACAAAATGAAATACTCATGTAAAGAGTATAAGGTTTTTGACCAAGAAGCTAGTGAAGAAGAAATGTTGACTAGTACTAGAAGCAAGCAATGAGGAAGTGCTCTCAAAAGGATTAGGAGGTGGATGAACTATCTATACAAGAAGAAGAAGATGAAGAAAGATATCAAGCATGTAAAGAACACCATGATCACAAATAATCACTATCTGACAAAGATCCTTTGAAGACATCTCCTGGAAGAAGGCAAGACAACTCTGACTAAGGAAGAAAAAGATCAAAGGACCTTTGACACTTGTGAAGGCCTTGGAGATATGAAAGGTGTAGATAACTAATTCTACTCTACGAAGATGTCATGATGAAGAATTCATTTAGAAAAAGTACCATTTAATGTTGAATCAATATCAGGATGAAGTCATAAAGAACTACTAGATCAAAGGATAGGAACAAGCAAGTACAAAGAATCATCCATGTGAAGAGTGGTCTGAATCATAGACAAGATGAAAAAGAATGACCAGATGACAAGAGAACCTGATATATGACAAGAAGGCCACTTTCCATGAAGGAATCAATGACATGACAAACTAGGAAGGAAAGTGATCAATGGATGGTTCCCTACCAAGAATAAGTTCAACTAAATACTTCATGACATCAAAGAAAGGAAGGAGATCAAGAAGCTAGAAGACCCACGAAGAAGAAGTTGTTGATGAATGTCAAAGTCCCTATCTAAGAGGGAGTTATAACAAGTTCCCAATGAAAAAGGAACTTGAACAAGTACCTTGTCAGAGGATACTTGAGCATGTCTTCCTCAATTGAGAGGAAGTGATAGACACAATATTCTTGTCTTCACTTGGGAAGAGAGAATGGTTGGATTGGGTAATCATCTGGCATCTAATACTCTTTGAGGATGTGTATGGCATCCAAGACAAGAGTAGGCAAGATGACTGATATTCTTTGAGAGTTTGGAACCGAAGATAATAATATTCCTAGAAGGTCATACTCATTTAACACCCAAGTGGGTATGTTCCTTGAGAGACAATGATGAAGGTTTCTATAAATCATTGGTCTCACCAGCATTATAGCTCATGGTCTCATGGAGAGATGGAGTTGTTATTCAAGGCCTTGCACTATGAAAATGTTGATTGATATGATGCTATAACAGATGGATTGCAAATCTGGTTTCTCTTATTTGAATTCTTCAATATTGCAACATAGCCAAACATCTTGTAATGTTGTGCGAATACCTCCCTAGTTAAGAGGGAGTGTTGAAGGAAATGTAACTAGGTTTGGTCTTCATAAATGTACTTTTGATATTTGTACTTATTCAAGAAAAGAAATTTTATTTTTATAATATATGTCAATGAGTTTATTTCTCATTGAAATAGGTCTAGCACATGTTAAGTGCTATAGGTGAGTCAAGGAGTCAAAATAAAATGTTGAAGACCTTAAGGGCATGTTACACCATGTATGTTTATGTATTAGAGTCAAGAGAATACCTCCAAGAAAAGTAAACAAGTCTCCTCCTTGTAACGACATCCTTCAAGCAGAAAAATGATGAATAAATACACAAGTCGGCCTACAGTCATTATGTCAGCCTCAAGTCAACCTAAAGGTGGGACAGTCCTCTATATATAGAGGTTGTCCACTTCCTCACAACATCAAACAAGAATCTCTGAAATCAACGAAATATAAAAGCTAATAAAAGTGAGTAAAATACAAGTTTAAGGGTCTCCAAGTGAAGCGAATAAGGAAGGAAGAAGAAGTGAAGTGAAGGGATTGTTTCTAGGGCATAATACATTCACACATGCGAGGTAGAAGAGGAAAGTCTGCAGGTATAACAGCAATGACAAAATAGTTCAAGAATCATTATTTTTTGGGCTAGAAATTAGTCCTACAAGGCCTCGCAAGTTAATCGAAGAAGTCTATCCCTCTAGCGAAGGTGAAAGGACCCTAATTCTCTACGGTATGTAGCACATGTGGGAAAAACTAGGGCAACATAACAGTATTACAGTCATACCTCAAGAAGGATCTCGTTTGGTCAACAAAAGCAGAAGTCTACTTGAGTAAAGGATAGAAGAAGAACATCTCTTCTAGAAGGCTTAAGGAAGGTCTATCTCTAGACAAGCAACAGAGAAGGAGGACAAAGTGCTAGGGAGAAAAGTGCTAGAAGGAGGAAGTCTATGTGTTGAGAAAAAAGTGCAGAATAGAGGAAGGACTTGACTTGTGCTTGGAGGACATCCTAGTCAAGGTTCTAGGGTTTGGCATTGATCAATAAGAAGCTTCAATAACAGAAACTTACCAAAGGGTTTTCCTCTATAAGAGAGAGAGGTTTTGTCCCTGGCAGAGAGCCAACATCTATGTTATTTTCTTTATGTTATTGGTAGTAATTGGATGAAACACACACACTAATAATAAGAAGAATATCAAGATAATATAATTGTAAAAGTTCTTCACAAATTGTTATCAAGTCAAGAAGAATCACACTACACCTAATTGCCCTTGGTTATTCAATACAAGGAAGAGGCCTCTCGACCAGAAGGACGTAAAGAAATGAAAAATACCAAAAGTACAAGAACAATCAAAATCAAATATGCATCTAATATATTTTTTTTCTTGTTTACAATATACAACAAAGAAATTTAGGGGAAGATGGAAAAATAAGCCAATTGATAGTGAAATGTTGAGACAAAGGAAGTAGCAAGAAGGGGAGATCCAGTCAGATTGCATGAGCATAGAAACATGAAAATTTAAACTTGACATCCCTACCCAGATTAATGATCCACTTACCATTATTCAACAATTGGTTTACCAATTAGTATACCACACTTTGCAAACAAATTAACGGGTTTCCCAGTTGCAACAAAAGGAAAGAGAACAAGGAAATCAATTATTTTCGACTATTATTCAGTAGGGATACATGGCATTCATGCAAGCTATTAGTTACAACACTTAGCACTATTCTTAACAATTATTCGACCTATCTTTTGAATACATGTAGTCATCTACATGCATAGAAAATTCTAATTCAAGGCTTATCATCACGATAGCATATCACATTTGAAATTCGGTCCAAAATCGCATTAGAAAATTAGATAGTGCAAGAAAAGAAGCTTGAAAGCAAGCTTATGTAGGATTAAAGGTAGTGGCTCAAGGTAGTGGCTCAGAGAAGGAAAGAAAGCAAAAATTTAATCCTCCAATGTCATCAAGTACCTACAGAATATCAATGAAAAAATCCAGTAATTAGAGAAATAAGCTACTCCTAACTTGCTTATTAATCAAGAAAACTCTATATCAGAAGAAAAAATAATAATAATATTAAATTAAATTAAATTAAATAATAATAATAATAATAATAATAATAAATTGGTAGACATGAAAATCGTCAAGGTGCAAGCTCAACAGTCTGTTAAATATTGATCAATAACTCCAAACACTTGCACCTATAATTTACCAGATAACATTTGGATAAATCCATGTCCCAGCGTCATCAACACATATAATGTCACCTCGACATAAGTTCCAATTTTTTTAGCCAAGGACATCGGAAACATTCCATTGGCACCACAATAGTAGTTCAACATCTCAAAATCATAGGTCGAGGGTTCCAACTGATCGTCTAGGGAAAAAAGAAGAGGCGTTCATATTTTAATCCCCCTTAGAGGAGTAGAGGAGTAAAGGATGATCAACATAAAGAATGAGTCAACTGACCAATGTAGGAACATACAGGGGAATAGCCTCTTTCATCGACTGCAAAATGATTTATCAACATTCATCCAACATGATATTTTCTTATTATCTCTTTATTTCTTTTATCCTCTTCTATTATACTTATCTAAATTTTATAAACTCCGAGTCTCCCCCTTCTTTGGGATGAATAAGGCATTGAGGGTGGGGTAGATGTTGGAGGGGCTAGTCAACTCACTCAAATAGCCTAGTCAAGTCGACATATCAAAGGATGTATTGTAATTCAGTTGACTCCTTAGTCTAGTTGACTGACTAAGTCAGTTGAGATAATCAAACTCCTATAATTGTATACTCAGACATATAAATATAAATGTACTCAACTCTATCTACTAGTTGGTTGTTGAGGATATATTAATACAAGTGTACATTTAAGGGCTCTTTACTACTTTTGTGTCTCTCTACTCTTACATGTATGAATATAACTCTTTAATATTTCTCATTTCTCCATCTTATTGGTAACCAATGCATACTTTTGCTAGATTACAACAATATGAGAGCATGATCTCTAAAAATTAGTATTGGAATTACAAGTTCCATATTTGTATAACATCACCAAGGCCAGATTCACCCACGATGGTATGAGGTAGAATATTTTTTATGGAGAGGGTCGAAATCAATCGAACATATCATACATCATCCCAAGAAGAAATTTTTTAAAGAGAATTTTAAAAATTAAAAAATAAAAATAAAAAGGAAAATTGAGGGGGGGGACTATATAGCTAACATTTATGACAACCCACCTAGCCACCATAATTCTTTCAATAGGGGAAGGCCACAGGAAATTAGTTGATGGGAAAAACTTTGTTACAGTGGATCGTAGCTGACAGCCCACAGAGGAGATCACTGACTATGACAATAGGGAATAAAGGGCAGTTGAATCTGGCCAAGGAAGAATGTGGGAAAGGGATAGCATTTGTAGTTATCATCAGGGACTTAAACAGATATAACGGAATTAGGGACCAAAGTAGAAAGGAAATCAATAGAGTAGGTGTAGGTTATTAGGGGAGACCACAACCAACTAATACATCAATACCCCACTATAAGCCACAGCTGAAGCAGAGTCTATGCAGCAGAATGACTAGGAATGGATATGATCACAAGGAAGGAAGCACAATTTGAGTGGATTGATAGTAGGAGCTTGCATCATAGTGTAGGCAAGGTAATATCATTGTGGCCAAACAAAGGCCGACAGAAACTGAAAGTGTTGCATGGATGCAAGTTGGCTAGTCAAAGCTTGGCAATCAAGGCTAAGAAGTGAAGTTGTCATGTGCAAAGTGAAGGATGATAAGCCTATCAAGAGGGAGGTAAAGTGCGAGCTATAGGTCAATTGTGGAATAGCAGACAACCTAGAGTAGGGTGTCAATAAGTGTTGTCATCAAAAGGAAGATACACGGCTAACCGAAGCCATCAATGGTTGAATATTTAACCCATGTACAGCCAAAACAAGCTCATTCAAAGGAGAAAAACTACCAGTAGCATAGATTTAACTGAATACTCTTTGTGAAAATGTAGGCTATCGGCACAGTGCATTTTTTGCCAACAGTAATTAAAAAAATTGTAGAGGAAGAGAGCATTTATTGACAACATTAATTTTAGGTCGAGGTGCCTAAAGGACTGGGAAAATCATTCTTTAGAAATTATTTGGAAAAAAACGGTTAAAAAGGGCCACATTGAGTCATTGGTATGAAGACAAGTTAGATGGAAAGTCAAACTTCCTACCTACGAAGGCTAGGGTCACCTTGGTAACCAAGGAAAATGATCTTTGCAATATTTTTTAGGCTGATATCATGGAGTCGTGAAATCCTCAAGAGAAGGTCGCTCTAGCAAAGAAGGATATAAAAGTGTAGAAGGTACTTATGGATGTCATAAAGGATCATGACATCCCTTACTTAACTAAATATAACATATCCAAGGATATGTTTGAAGTACTACTAGGGTTATACCAAAGCAAGACAATAAATAAGAAAGTGATATTGAAATATATGATTTTGACTACACAGATGATCACATCTTTAGTGATGAGTTATCTGATGAAGAACTCACAGATTCGTAATTAACTTGCAGAAGTGAGAGAAAAGGTAGAAGATTCAAAACTAGTATGTGGCATTGAATGGGTTCTCAAAGACATGGGATTCATTCATCGGGGGACTCTATGCTAGAGATAAACTACCCATGTTTGATAGGCTCAAGGAAGACTGCATACAATATAGAATTAGGTTACATTAAAATTGAAATATTAGCAAGCGAGTAGATGACAAGAACATGTCTTTGATTGTAAAAGGTAAAATAAAAATATCGAGCATGAGTGAGGATTCAACCTCATAGCTAAAGAAGGACATCACTAAGGTCAAGCTTTTCCCATGTCATTATATGGGACACTTTTCTTGATAGTGTCCGGAGAGGAAGAAAGGGGGAAAGGATATGAAACCAGTTGTAGTTGCATCAGCAGAAGCTCAAGAGAAATTTTCTAGGAAGTTTGAGATAATATTCGCACTTGTTTACTACCTTACGTTAAGAAAATTACTAGTGAATGTGTGAATACTAGAGAATGAGGTCACAAGAAATATGACAAGAGCATGAGAGTAGTTCATCCCTATGCCCAAGTGGGACTTAGAATTGGAGGTGAAGTCACGCATTGATACAAATGATGTAGTTAGAGGGGTTGGAAAAAAGTTATTCCAACTTGAGTTAGGAGTCAGGGTGGAAATGAAGGATGTGTTATGGGTGTCATAACTCATGTGGAGTTTTCTCTCAATCTCAATGATCGAGAAGAAGTGATTTGGTAGCGTTCCAGGATGGATAGGCACTAATCAAACCCATGGAATCTAGCTTAGATAGTGGCCACGTCGTTGGAGTTGGAGAGAGAATCCCATATGGGCTAAAGGGCTAGCCTATTTGAGTAATGGCAGGAAGCAGAGTCGTGAAGAAGAAAAAGGAGCAGATAGCTCTGAAGGTTGAGTAGATCAGAGGGAATCAACCTTTAGGTTCAGGAGGGGAGGAGAAATTAGTAGATTCTCTTGGTAAAATATGACCTTAGAGGATGTTCAAGAGTAGGAGGATTCTAGGGACAAGTTCAAAGGGATTGGGTCTTTGAGGATGGTAGCAGGGAAGTCTTCCAGATCAAAGGCAGTAGCCATGGAAATGGATGCAGGTCCATGATTGGAACCAGTTCCATGTGGAAAAAGTACCTCCCTCATTAAGAGGGTGTGTTCATGGTTGTAGGTTAACCAAGTATTTCTGCATAGCCCTTGTGTCTAGGCATAGAGAAGTCACCCATAGTATTCTTAGGTACTTTCTTTGGTTGAGAAATATTTCTAATGTAACTTAGCCTAAGTATAACTTTAGAAAAATCACATGTTAATATTGTAACATCCTCAACCCTTCCGTTGGGTGATGCCACTCACACAAATTTCAACACCATCAAACATAACCAAAAGCATATGCATAATTTAACCATAACATATAATCCTATGCACATCCAAGCCATAATACACAAAAAGCATGTAATGGCACAGAAAAATACATGCCAATAAAATCCATAAGACATGCACGCAACATATTTCAAGCACTAATTTGATGAATTTATCAATTGACTATAGACCTCAGATGTTCCTCCTAGCTATAGACCATGCTGCTCCAAATCTCTCAGTAGTCGGTCACCGCCGGGATAGGGACATGGCGCCACTCACCATCAGCTTCTCAAGCCAAGTATGTGCCTCATACCATACATAACAAGGCCAAGGTACCAAACTTAGCAGCCTCCAACCAACAAGCTCACAGCCCCCATCATCCCCATACCCAAGTAATGCACCCCCTTCTTTGTTCCTACAATCTCTTAAGTTGTTCCACTACCTCCAGGGTCTCTATCTCGTTTGGTTAGTGATGCTCAGGGCACTACAACTCCAGGAGTCTTGTGTCAAGCCATAATACACAAAAACCATGTAATGGAACAGAAAAATACATGCCAAGAAAATCCATGAAACATGCACACAAAATATTTCGAGCATTAATTTGATGAATTTATTGGTTGAATACAGACCTCAAACGTTCCTCCTAGCTATAGACCATGCTGCTCCAAATCTCTCAGTAGTTATTCATAGCCGAGCTAGGGACATGGCTCCACTCACCATCAGCTTCTCAATCCAAGTATGTGCCTCATACCATACATAACAAGGCCAAGGTACCAAACTCACCAACCTCCAACCAACAAGCTCACATCCCCCATCAGCCCCATACCCAAGTAATGCACCCCCTTCGTTGTTCCTACAATCCCTCAAGTTGTTCCACTACCTCTAGGGTGTCTATCTTGGTCGACTAGTGATTCTCACGGCACTACAGCTCCAGGAGTCTTATTTCCCTCACTAGTCTCCACGTACCCTCCAAGCACTCATGGAGCCAAGGTATCACACCCAGTAGCCTCCAACAAACAAGCTCACATCCCCCATCATCTCTTATCTTGATTGACCATGGATGCTTATAGAACTACGACACCAATATTATTGCGACCCTCATGGGTCTCTAGGTACCCTCATGGCCCTCATCTAGGGACACCTATTCCTTCCTTACAGTTCTTCATTGAATAGGGGAAACCACATTTTCATAGGCATGGACCCCTTTACTTTTCATTATAATTATTATTATAATATTATAATATACTTTCAAATCATGACACATTTTTCATATCGTGCAGTCTCAACCCCCTATACTCTTTTGTCACTCAGTCTGAAGCAAAATTACAAGTATATAAGTGACATGTCAACTAGGCCCATTGGCTTTACCATCACATAGGATCTATGGCTTAATTTCCCTAAGTACTCTAGCCTTATATTCATAAGTATTTTGGCTCATCAGCCTAATACATCATACATACCTAGGCACACAAGCCTCAATGAAACTCAGCTCACCAACCTAATAATATGGAATCTCTTATCCAATTACACAAACACATCAACCTTAAAACACATAAGTTCCTTGGCCTACTAGCCTAACATATCTATACATACAGAGGTGTGCAAGCCTCAATAGAATTCCAACTTATAGGCATATTCAACATTCCAGCTCACCAACCTAAGTGTCACATGTACATGTATATCACACTTTGAGGTCCTTGTTGAGGGTATTACAATTATGTTGGCTTATTGAGCTAAAATAAACTTAGGAAAAGTAAATAATTTACTTTAGTGATTATGTTTGAATCTTAGTCGTTGATCTCAAGTGAGGCGAAATCCAATCTCAACCATTAATCAATTTGGAAATTAGGGTTAGGGTTAGGGATTTAGCTCAATGTAAAGTTATAAAAGAAAGGCTAAGGAGAGAAGAAAGACACACTACATTAGCACAAGAATAAGAGAGGTGTCTCAGTGAGCAGGTGTGGTGGGTTTGAGGGAGTGCAGAGGGGTTGGAGATCTAGGGAAGATCTACTCAGTCATATCCAAGTCTATTTGTATTTTGTATTTTCTTAGTTGGGTGATTACCCCAGGAAGAGAGCCCGCATAAGTTTGTATCATTAATGAAAATATTTATTGGGAAGAATATGTGTTTTTTAATATGAGATTGGTTATTTATTTTTTCTTCTGTTGACTGAGTTAAGAACCCAATTGCATAATTTATATAGTAGATCTCACTTCTGATAGGTTAATAATTTACTAGTGTTAAGTTTAATAGAAATTAACATGGTCTCGGAGTATGATATTTGAAAACCAATCTAGGAATTATAGATGCCAAATTTGTATGGGATCATCAGGGCTAGATTCGCCCATGATGGTATGAGGTAGGAATATTTTTTAAGGAGAGGGATGAAATCAATCATGTGAATTGTACATTGGCCCAAAAAAAAAAAAAATTAACAAAAAAAGGGAAAATCGAGGGGGCTGACTAGGTGACCAATAATTTTGATGACCCACCCAGCCACCACAATTCTATCAATAGGGGAGCTCCATAGGAATGCAAGAGACATGAATAATTTGTGTATGGGGGGAGAGCATAGCCAACAACCGTTAGGATAGAAACCTTAGAGGAGACCATAAAGTATAATGGAAGATAAAAAAAGGGCGCCTGACTCAACCCAAGGAAGAAGCTTCCAATAAGGATTAGAGTAGATTAGATGGCTTTAGGGACCAGAGCAGAAAGGTAGTTGATAAAGTAGGTGTAGGTTGTCAAGGGAGAAACTGCCCAGTTAAGACTCTGAGAGCCAAGCAAAGTCTATGTAGCAGGACAATTGGGAATAGATCTAGTCACAAGGAAACAACGCAAGTTCAGTAGATTGATAGCAGGATCTCCCTATAGGGAATTTTGTACCACATACAAGGAAATATTATGGGGACTGAAGAGAGGCCGAAAACTATCAATAGTGTTGCGTGGATGTATGTTAGCCATCACAAGGTTGATATTCAAGACCATGAAGTGAATTTTCCGTGTGCAAAGCACAAGATGACAAGACTATTGGGAGGGTGGTACAGCGTAGTGGACTAATGGATGACCCAAAGCATGGTGTCAAGGAATGTTGTAGTCAACGAGTGGAGGCACAGCTAGTTGAAGCCATAGAGGTTCATGTTAAAGATTTAACCTATGAGTGACAACCAAAAAAGGCTTGTGTAGAGGAGAATAGTCATCGGAAGTATAGATTGAGTTGAGGACTATTCGTGAAGTATAGGTTGTCAACACAGGCCAATTGTGGCTAGCAATAATTAAAAAAAATAGATGCAGAGGAAAATAACAGTTATTCACAAGATTAATTTCAGGTTTAGGTTCCTAAAGGACCAAGAAAAATATTATTCAGAAATTCTTCAGTGGGTCTTTGATATGAAGAAAATTTAGATGAAATTCTAACTCCCTATCTTGGAAGTATAGGGTCACCTTAGTACTGAATTAAATGATCGTTGGTAGATTGGTGAGATTGAGACCCCAGAGCCATCAAATCCTCAAGACAAGGTCCTTCTAGCAAAGAAGGAGATAAAATCTTGGACGGTACTTATGGATGTCAAGAAGGATCATTTGATTCCTCACTTACCTAAGAAGAAGATAGCCAAGGAAATGTTCGAAGCACTGATATGGTTATACTAGAGCAAGACAATAACTAGGAAGACGATATTTAAATATATGCTCTAGAATACGCAGATTACCACATCTAACTTAGTGATGAGTTATTAGATGAATATCACGGAAATTTATAATCAACTTGCAGCAGTGGGAGAAAAGTTAAGACTTTGAACAAGTAAATGTGGCATTGAACGAGTTCTCAAAGGAATGGGATCCATTCATCAAAGAACTTTGTGCTATAGATAAACTACCCACATTTGATAGGTTCAAGGATGGTCGCATACAATACTAAATCAAGTTATAGCCAAATAGAAAGATCAGCAAGCATGTAGATGATGAGAACATGGCTTTTTCTACAAAAGGCAAAGGAAAGAGCTCAAGCATGATTGAGGAGTCAACCTCACATCCAAAGAAGAAGGACTTGAATAAGGTCAATTGTTTCTCTTATCATTAGATGGGGAATTATGCTTCATAGTGTCCAAAGAAGATGAAAGGGGAAAAGGGCATGCATCCAGTTGTAGTTGTGTCAATAGAAGGTCATGAGAAGTTTTTCAGGAAGTTCAAGATAGATTCTACATTTGTTTCCTATTTTACCTTGAGTACATTAACAATGAAATAGTGGTTAAATATAGAAGATCCACAAGACATATGACAAGAGAACAAAATCATTTCACCACCCTGACCGAGTCGGAATCAGAATTGGATGTAAATTTAGGTGTTGATATGAAGCATGCAATTAGGTGGCAATTAGATGGGTTGGAAAGCTATTATTCCAACTTGAGTTAGGAGGCAAGATGGAAGTGAAGGATGTTCTTTTGGAAATCATGTGGGGTTTTCTCTCAATCTCAATGATCGAGAAGAAGGGGTTTGGTGTAGCATTCCAGGATGGACAGGAACTATTTAGACCCGGGGGATATAGCTCTGAGGGTGGCCACATCATTGGAGTTAGAGAGGAAAACCTATATAGGCTAAAAGGTGAGCCTATTTTAGCAACAACAACAACAAAAAATCATGACAAAGAACAAAGAGAAGGAACCTTCAAAGGTTGAGCATCTCATAGGTATTCAACCTTCAAGTTTAGGAGGGAAGGAGAAGTTAGCATATTTATCCCAATATTTTAAGAAGGTCTCTTGGTATGAGATGACCTTATAGGATGTTCAAGAGCAAGAGGCTTCTAGCAACAAGTTCATAGGGATGGGTCTTTGAGGATGATAGCAAGGAATTCTTCTAGTTCATAGGGAGAAACTATGGTAGTAAATATAGGTTCAGGTTCAGAAATAGCACTAGGTGGCAGAAGTACCTCCTTCGCTAAGAGGAAGTTTTGATTTTTGTAGCTCAGGCACATACTTATTCACAAGCCTTGTGTCTAGGCATGCAGAAATCGCCCATAGCATTCTTAGGTACTTCCTCTACTATGAGAAAAATTGCGAATGTAACTTAGCCTATGTCTGACTTAAGAAAAAACACATATTATTATGTTGGCTTATCATAAGTTATAAAAACAAAGATAAGTGTAGAAAATCCTTGAAACTTTGCAACTGCAAATAAGAAAAAATTTATCACAAAAGACATAGTATTTCTCTACCAAAAAATTGTGGAAAGAAAACAATGAATAGAATCACAATCACACATAGAAGACATAATATATTTGGGGAACCCAACTAGGAAAAATCCCTCTTGCTTATATTGAATCAACTGAGAAATCTGATATATTACATAAATTATGCTTCAAACCTGAAGCTCCCTATAATAATGATCCACTATGTCTCAAGGCTTTCCCGACACTTAGGAAAATAATGCCTGCTAGGAGCTTATATTTCCTAGCACAAATATGCCCTTAAAAAATAGGAAATTCTTCTACTTCCTTATCCAATTCCCAAGAGAAATGCTCTGCCTTGATCCTTAGGCCTCTACAAAAAAACTTGTGTACAATTAATAAATAGATCTGCGCCTTCGTTCAATCTCAATAGGAAATTTGAATTGCCCGACCTACTGGGGATAAATTTAGTAGTTGCAACTAGTTAACTGAGAGTCAATTTGGTTAACAGAAATTCAACTACTCAACTAAACTCAAATATGTATATATTTTAGAATTAGAGATTAGTTAACTGATAGAAACTAGAGTTAACTCCACTAGATAGCTAAATTCTAGTTATCAACTAGTACACAACTCAGTGAAAACCATCTAAATCGAATTAACTAACAATAAACTTGTGATAGGCCACATCACACATGTTAACTGACAACCAACTCAAGTATCTATGAGATTGAATTTGAATTAGCATCTTTAACTAAGACCCAAGTCAAATAATCCATTCCTTGCTACACTTTCAACACTCCATCTTAGCGAGGAAGGGATTCTTGGAAGAATGTCATCCACCTGGATCTCTCTTTAGTCTACGAAGTTCTCTACTACTGTATTTTCTCCGTCTGAAATAGAAAGATCCATGTACCCTGTGTATCTGGGTGTTTGCTTCTTGGTGTTCGGAGACTCAACTCTCTTATGAGCTCTCTTAACCAAATCCTCTGCCCACTTATCTCAAACTTTCCCTATACTAGAAGTCTCTAACTAAGTCGTTTCCTCCACCCACCCTGGGTTATGGTCCTCGTCATCATCATCCTACTATTCAACCCAAATTCTGACTAACTTAGACTGAAACTAAGATATTGGCTAAGGTTCCATCTTGAGAGCTATATCTTTCTCTTGCTCAACTATCACATCTCAACTATGGGAACTCTATGCCTTGCCACTCAAGGCTACACATGCACCAACCTCAAATTTGTAGAGGCTCTCGATCCTGACACAAATCTTCTTGACCTATCCTGAAGCAAAATGCTTGAGTTAGGACTTCCTTTTGCTGAACACTACACCATATGCTTTGTCTTAAAGGATTTCTACTGAGAAAATGTTTTTCTTCAATTCTGAGACATACATCACATTCTTGAGACGGAGAAGGGAACCAAACTCCCTCTTAAATATTGTTGTACCAACTCCTTTGATCATGTATTTGTTATCATCTCCAAGCTTGATATGGAATTTCATGTCTTTCTCTTCCAAGTTTTTGAAGAAATATTTATTCCCTGTCATGTGGAATGAAGCCCCTGAGTCAATATACCACTCACGACCTCGAACTAAGCTTGTCATGCAATATGTCAAAGAGAAATCCAATTCAAACTAAGAAGAAATTGTTTCTCCTCTTATTGTTTTTGCAACATCCTTATTGGATTTCTTGTTTGGACATTTTGTAGCATAATTTCCAAACTCATTACACTGAAAACACTTGATCTTGTTAAGATCCTTCTTTTCTTTGCCATCGTTCTGACTAGATTCAAATTGAACTTGGGCCTTCTTACCCTTGCATTTCTTCCCTTTTCTAGCTAAAGTAAAGCTCTCCTCCTCTTCTATCCCATATGAGACTCCATCCCTTGGGTTCCTCCTTATCTCTTCCTGCACAAGATCTTACCACAATCTCTCCAATTTAGGGATCTTATCTCTGCCATTCACTACATCCTGGAAAATCTACTAGGATTTGTGAAGCCCAAGAAGAGAAAGGCTCACAAGCTATGTTGATGGAACTATCTCTAATGCCTCCAACTTCATCCATCACTTGATTAAACCTAGATAGATATGTAACAATGGGCTCATCCTTTCCCATTCAAATGTTCCTCAATTGTTTCTTCAAATCTAGTTTTCTCACATCACTATTGCTTTCAAACAGATCAATAAGGGCCTTCCATCTCTAGAATGAAGTTTCTTTCCCATGCAAATTTGGAAAAATATGGTCTCTAATTCCTTATAGGGTCATCCTCCTAGCTTTGGAAGTATCATTCTTCCATTGAGTCATTTTTTGTGCATTTGATGCAGGAATTTTAGGAATATCAGTCTTGATGTATTCCAAAACTAAATTATCATCAAACACAGCCTCCATTCTATCCTTCCATGCATCGATATTCAAAGTCCCTTCTAGGGAATGCTTTGTCCTCGAACCATAGACTGACATGATTCCTACACTTGTAAAATTCCTACACCAATTGATCTCCTCTTCAATGTGCTTTGAATCTGATCAAGGAACTTGGTCTTTATCATGTTTTCAACTCTGATTCCACGTAGAAAATCCTTGAAGCCTTGAAACTACTAATGAGAGAAAGCTTACCACAAAATACACGTGATT
The DNA here is from genome assembly GCA_000404065.3 of Pinus taeda. NCBI lineage: Eukaryota > Viridiplantae > Streptophyta > Pinopsida > Pinales > Pinaceae > Pinus > Pinus taeda. The sequence goes on from APFE031133456.1 coordinate 54,799, forward strand.
TATCTATCAAAAATTTGTGGAAACAAAACAATGAATAGAAGCTAATCACACATAAAGCACACAATATATTTGGGGAACCCAACTAGGAAAAACCCCTCTTACTTGTATTGAATCAATTGAGAAGTTTGACCTATTACATAGAATCTGCTTCAAGCCTGGAGCTCTCTACAATAATGATCCACTCTATCTCAAGGCTTACTCAACACTTAGGAAAATAAGGCCTCATAGAAGCTCCTATTTCCTATCACAAAGTATCCCCTTAAAAATAGAATTTCTCCTATTTCCTTGAGAAATTCCCAAGAGAAATGTGTTGCATTAATCCTCAAGCCTCTACACAAAAGCCTCTGTACAATGAATAAATATATTTGTTCCTTCATTCAATCTCAATAGGAAATTCGAATTGCATGACCTACTAGATCTAAATTTAATAGTTGCAACTAGTTAATTGAGAGTCAGTTGAGTTAACAGAAAATCAACTACTCAACTAAACTCAAATTTGTCTCTATTATAGAACTATAGATCAGTTAATTGATAGGAACTATAGTTAACTCCACTAGATCGATAAATTTTAGCTATCAACTAGTACACAACTCACTGAAATCCATCTAATAGGAATTAATTGACAATAAACTAGTGATAGGCCACATCATACATGGTATCTGACAACTAACTCAATTATCTATGAGGTTGAATTTGAATTAGCATCTTTGACTGAGGCACAAGTCAAATAATCCATTTCTTGTTACACTTTAAACACTATGGAGAGGAGCAATGCACACTACAATAGCACAATATTGAGAGAGCCATCAAGGGAGAAAGTGTGTTGGGTTTGAGGGAGTGCAAAGAGGCTAGAGATATAGATCTGCAAAGAAGATCAAACATTGATCTAGGGAAAATATGTTGGACTAGATCCATGTTTATTTGTATTATGTATATTCATATTTGGGCCATTATCCCAAGATGAGAGGCCACATAAGTTTGGATCATTAATGAAAAACTTTGTTGGGTAGAATCTGTGTCATTTTATGAGATTGGTTATTTATTTTTGCTTCAGCTAACTAAGTTAAGAACCTAGTTGTGTAAGTTATTCAGTAAATCTCACTTCTGCTAGTTTAATAATTTATTGGTGCTAGGTTTAATGATAATTAACATGTATTAATTCTCTCATTACACATATAGGCCCAACTCTATAGAAATTTACTATTTTCTTATATAAATGATCCCTTAAATTGGCTAGAGTAACATAGTACTCCCTTTATTGGGATCAGAATATCATTCCCTTTTTCAAAAAACTTATGGATAGTGTCACTACATGAAGTGTTCATATTCCATGTGGCTTTTTCTAAATGCATCTTTTAACCACAAGATGAGGTACTTTGTAATGACTATAATTTTGTAACAATAAGGCATTGATTCAAGTTCTAGAATTAACTTGTTACCTTCCTCCAATCATGGAAGCATTATCTTATAATATGTCCAATTTATTGCACCCTTTTTATTTTAAAATGCTTTTAGGGTTGGATATGGACATTACTATAGTTTGTTATTAGAGAACAAAAAAGATATACAAAAAAAAAAAAAAAAATAGTTTTGGTAGATGTCTTCTTTCTATGAAAATAAATGACACTCAATTCAAATGTGTGTGTGTGTATTGATTGGGTTTATGTAGGTGGTTGAGAGGAATGACGTTATCCTCCCCACTAGGTTAAATTCCCACAAGAGACATATTGATCTCATCTCTGCAAGCCTTGTTTCTATATGGCCTTAACCCATATCGAATATTTTACCATTATCTATAAGCTAGAAAGAGAAATACTTTATTACATGCTAGAAAGTAGGAATATAAATTGGAATTGGAATTTAGATAGAAAAATCTACCCCCATATATATATATATATATATTAATATATATATATAAATATATATAATATATATATATAATATATATATATATATATATATATATATATATATATATATATATATATATATATATATATATAACCATTATCTATAAGCTAGAAAGAGAAATACTTTATACATGCTACAAAGTAGGAATATAAATTGGGAATTGGAATTTGATAGAAAAATCTACCGCCATATATATATGATAGATATATATTCTTTTTGGGTAGATTTTCCATGACTAAATTTCAATTCCAAATTATACAAGTTCTATCTCAATAATTTCCACCTCAATTTTTCTAAAATTATAACAAACAAAAAACTTATAATTCTTTTAAAAAAAAATTACTATATACAATATAATACCAATTACTATTATACAAATTATCAAAAAAACATTAGTTCTTAACATGACTCCTAAGTTTTATACCATTTATTATTATTCAAATTGTCTTCTTTCTTTTTTTGTAAGTTGAAGAAATTTGTATTACTTTGAAAAAAGGTTACATTTTGAATTCATAGATAACTAGATCTATGTGAAGTTCAAGCTCAAAATCATAGAAACATGAAGCACCTTCAAATATATTGAGAGTTAGATTGCTCCCTTCAGGCACAATTAAGAAGAAAAACTCTAGAGACTATGACATATAGAGATACATCAAGAGAACCCAAATATGAGGCACAACAACAACCAATACAACTCACAAATCATGCACAAAGATAGCTATATGCCAATTCATACAATAAGGACTCGTCCAACAGGCATGCATCCTATTGGGTATGGAGCCTAATTATCTTCTTTATTCAAAGGTATCGTCGTGTTGGACCCCAATTCGTAACATGGCGGAAATGCCACCTGTTTAATCCCCATCAGGGGGTCCCAAGGGGGGTGATGGCAATGCCCCTGAAGATAAAAATAGATGTAAAATTGCCTTGTAAAATATTGTAATTGCAGAGTCAATTTGAGTCATTCATTAGGTCAATGATGTGACAGTAGAAGTTATGTTTAACTTAGGTTTTTTTCCCTAGAAGGCAACCCCTTTCTATATATGAGGGAATTGTATTGTGGCTATGTAGATGTGTATTCTAAGCGAGAAAGAGAGAGGAATTGTGTGAGAGCGAAGAGGAAATTACAGTGGATTTTTGTAGGTTGTATCTCTTCATTTGCCAGATAATATAAAGGAAGGAATAGTTGTTTCTTCGTGGACATAACCCAAATTGGGTGAACCACGTATATTATGTCTCTCTTATTTTATATTATTTATGTGTTTGTGTTTCTGCAATATTTAATGTGTTCCATTTATCTGTAATATATAATTTTATAACACGTCCTAGCACATAAGGTATTGACAACAACATCACTAAATATCCATGGATGGAAAGCACAATATAAGTCTTGGATGTGGCAGTGATAACTAAAGATTCTCTTTTGGAAAAGGAATGTGCCACGAAATTCAGTGTAAGCAAAACATAAACCATCATAATTGTGCAAACTGCTAGTACCTTTCCACCACTGAGAACTTGTGAGAAAACATAAACTCCAAGAAAATAGTGCGGTAGAGCCCTACTCACACCAAAAATTGTTGCATGACTAAAATAACCAATATATCTTCAATTTCCTATCGACGAGAGAAAGAAACAAAACAAACAAAAAAAATGTACAACAAAAATCAACTTTATAAGAACCAATAGGATTCAATATGATGATGTCAACTAATGGGGATGATTCACTATTTTTGGAGTAAAAAAAAAAAAAAACTACTTTTTTGAACTCTTATTTTCAACTTATCTCCCTATGATTTTACTTAAATTTCAAGCAAGAGAACTTGTTTGATGTCAAATTTAATTTTTCATTCAAGTAGTACCTATGTTGCATACTCTCTATGGACCCTACTACACGAAAAATATGAAATACATGAAAAAACGTGATTGCAATCACATTTTTTCGTTTATTTCACATTTTTGTGTAGTAGGGTTCATTGAAAGTGTGAAATATGGGTACACCTTGGATGAAAAAATAAAGTATGCATCTAATGAGTGCTCCTACTCGATATTTGAGTAAAATCCTAGTGAGATAAGTTGAAAATACAAGTTGAAAAAGTAGTTTTTTCTTTTTTTCCCTCCAAAACTTGATGAGGCAATCTAATCTTGTTTTATTATTTTATAATATTCCTTAGGATGCCCATTTTAGAAATTAAAATTTCTCTAATGGATGTATACAATGATATTACCATCTCTAGAGGTGATTTATTAGAAGGGGTACAGATAAGTTAAGTTGGTGCAAGGTGCTCTCTTCATAGCCCTCAACTTTCCAGTAATCCATTGACGAGGAAGTTGTTATAGTAGTTTCTCAAATATTTTGAAGAACCACATTCCTAATAACTATGATTGTGCGCTTCGTATTCCTGAAAATTCTGACATTTAATTATTACCAGAGATTGCAAAAGATAAACCCTACAACCAATATTCACGCCTGATTGACAATAGGACTTTTGTAGTCCACAAAATTCCATTGAACTAATGTCTCAACTAAATTTCCAAGGATTTAGTTATCAATACCAAAAGTGTAAAGAAGAAAGATCTAGACCTCCTCAGCTAACAAGTGTATTGAGTATATGTTCCATGGATTCTTCAATTTGCATACAAAGAGGACACAAGGATGGACCTTCAATGCCCTTCTTTTGTATTATGTCCCAAGGACCCTGCATATAACAATTAACCATAAGAACATTGACAGCTTTGGCCATTGAACCCCTATCCAAATTTTTGTCCAAATATCTTGTCGTTCCAAAGTATCATGTCCTACTGCAAAATAGTGAGCTTCCTCTACATTAAACATACCTAAAGGGTGATTCCCCTAGTGAAAAATGTCCTTGTCTTGAAAAAATAAAATTCAGATTTCTGGTAATTCCTCTGTAAATGTATCACATGGAAAACCCTATGATATTGTTAACCAGTCATCTTAATATTCTCATTACCTCCAATCCTCTTCATTAGGCTTCATGGTCCAATAATCGCAAACCCTTATCGCTCCTGAACATGTAGTGAAAAGTTGAAAAGAATGAAGATTTGTTTTGGAATTTAACTGAGGTAGTTGTTGCCATTTATCATCCCAAAATAAAGTAGTTGCACCACCCTGTATTTCTCAAAATACATGATTTCCCACTAACTTTCGATTTTCTTGAACCAATTTCCAAATAAATGATCCATCCACCAAATCATTTCACAATTTATCTTCTTGCGACATAGATGGAGTATAATTTCTTAACCATATTTTTTTCCATAGTTTTGCTCCACCAACCAACCATTTCCACCATAGCTTGGCCCCAAAAAGCCACACTAACCATTGTTGGGTCTCACAATCCCAACCTACCTGCCCATTTTGGTAAAGCCATGATATGCCATGCTACCAATGACCATCGTTTAGCTTTATTCACTCCTTGCCATAGAAATTTTGTCCATTTTAAAATTTAAGATTGCAAAACTAGTTTAGGGATTGGCATGACTGCCATTTATTAAACAAGTATAGCTTAAAGTACAGATTTGGTGAGAACCAACTGACCAGCAAAATTGAAAGCTCTAATTGTCCAGTTAGTTGCCCAATTTGAGATTTTTACCAAGATTTTTTCCGATAGAAAACCCACTTAGGGTTAAAGATCAACATTTGTCCTAGATATTTATTCAGGAGGTAATCTCTTTGAGACTGTAACATTTGGTCTAGATGACATTGTACACTTTCCTTGCAATGAAAAAACAAAAATTGAGATTCGTTATTATTAATGACCATACCTAGAGAGAAGATATCTTTGTCTTCTTTGAGAGTCAAAAATCCAAAAAGACAAATAGCATCAAAAAAATTTTGGTGTGTGACCTGTAAATCAACTCCAAATATCTGCAATCCCCATAGCTTTTGATTAGAACAAGATTTCAGGAACACACAACCCATACCTTCAATCGCTAAGATGAATAAGAATGGGGATTGTTGATTTTCCCTGGCACATGAGAATTTGGGTTGGTCTTAAAATATTTGACACAAACACACTCAAATGCCTCAATCATCCTACTTTTCACAACAAAATAAACACACATCATTGAATCAACTATTACACATGAAAATTTTTAAAATTTCAACCCTTCTTCGTTATATTAAAAAACTAAAATACAACGGTCTAGGGCTCCTATACCAAATATCATGGTCCTCATACAATCAATAATACATTAATACAAACTAGGGCTTGGGGTCAATCACTTTGACTTCCAATCTACCCTAAACAAGACAACACCCTACCTACTTGTTGATGATGGCCACACATATCCCTTCCAGTCCACATGTCTTGAACACATATGTTGGTCCATCTGCTCCCAATCTGCAGCAACACCAATCTGCCTCTATTAATGAATCCTGCTCCTTTAGGTCACTGAACATGGCTCACCAATATTCCCTCTAGCTCATCATTAGTCCCTCAACAAATCAACACATAGAGTCTTCTAGTAATTTGTTCACAACTCACTTTGTGAAAATTTCCTAGTCTGCCCACTGCTACTCCTCAACACTTTGCGACTTGTCCCCTCTATTATCTTCCTATGTTTCTCTAATGAATACAAACTTATGGAATGGAGTTTTCCCTTCTTCTCACTACAAATTTCCTTCTTTAACAGTGAACTAGAGCCATCAATTTCGATCTGTTGGTTGCAGTCCCTAAGATCAATAATTATGCCTCTCCTAATAGGCTTATATTCCTATATAATTCCTACACTTAGGGAACAATGGCTTCTAACAGTACTCCATCCTATACGTAGATTGCCATACATTTGTCCCAAATCTGGACTCCTCCTCGCACTGCATCCTGCATTGCTTCGTATTATTTAGATCTTCCCATCTTCAATCATCTTCTTGACTAATCTAGGGCCACAAGAACTGCATCCTCATCATTGTTCTTGGGCTCCATTATATTGGTGCTCCAAACACTGAACAATTCCATGAATCTTCCCCCTTCTAAGGCTTCTTCTCATTCTTGTTCCAACCATGAAATAGTCACAAGACTCTTCAGATCTGCTCTGAATATACTACCAAATATTTTTCCCTCATATCTATGGCTTAGCACTAGATCTACCCTAATCTAGGGCTATAGTTTCATATTTGTTGTTCTATCCTTTGAACATCCCTCAACATGTCCAAACTCCTCCTCTCCAGCTTATATGTTCAGCACATTAGTCTAGGAGATGTATATAGTTTCCCTTCTTAACTCAATTTTCAACATACATCTCTGAGATACATAGTTGCATCAACAATGACAAGATGACCATCTTGTCACATTCATTAAGGTCTCATCCTATCTCAAATTTGATTCAAAATTTAGCAGATGGTTACATCTCCTTGGAAAACCCTTTTATAATATATCTTGGTGAAGGAATAGCCCTAAACTAGGGCTTCTAACTTTGTCCTCTAATAGTGGTAAAGCTACCACTTTATCATTGTTCTTAGGAATAAAGCAAAATTAATGTTTCAAGCCCTAAAATATCCTTCCATTACCTAGTATTTGTCACCTTGAAATACTTCATGCTTTACCCTCAATCTTGACTTTTGAGCATACTCCGGTCTGAGGTTTTGACCCTCCTTAGGATTTCAACAAGAATGCCCTAATATTTGCAGCTAACCCTACCTGAAATCATTGTGAAAACCCCTTCTTATAGTCTCTAATCTCATGTGTTGTTCCTTGAAACCCTTGTGGCCTAACCCAACTACTTGCTAGGTCTTGTGGCCCTCTCGATCTAGCCTATTCTAAGCAACAAGCATAGGGTCTCGTCCATGCCACAGGAACTTAGGATAATGCATCTAGATCATAGGATGTTCACCACTAACTCATGCCCAAAATTTCCTTATAACACTTGATCATGTCCTCCTAAACTTGTCTAGACTTGCATACTAGAGAAAGAGCTTAACTTTCCTTCTACATCAGTGTGGCTAGGGTTTCTTGAGGTACCAGCTCTCCTGTCTTGTCTTCAACCTGGACAGAATACTCTTGAATGGAGAAATTTCTCCTCTCTAACAGCGCTACTCATCTTACTAGATTGACCTCCCTTAGAACTACATATCTAGTAGCCCACGCAATCAAATGAGGCTCATTCTTGCTTGATGTCCAACCTTGTCCTAAGGCCTCTCTTAAATATATCTCCTAAGCCTATTTGGAACCCTCTAGATATTAGGGGTTTTGATCCTCTTTAAACTTAGGATTTAATTTGTCTTTTTAACTTTATTTTTAGAATTGTAAACCCCTTCTTGGGTATAAACCTCCTTCTCTCAAGTTTTTTGCTGATAAACTGATTTGTGACAAAACTCATACAAACCCTCCTCTTAGGGTTTTTTTAATACCTTTTGAGCTACACAGTTCAACAGGGATAAGGGGTTCCCCTATCACAATCCTCGAGAGGGGTTGAAAGTACCATAAGGAGACCCATTTAAAAAAATAGAGAAAAAGGTAATTGAAATAAGGGAATGCACCTAGGAAATCCACTACCAAGAGAATCCAAAAGAGTCCAATATCTATAATAAATAGTCCCAAATCACCTTGTCATAGGCTTTTGATAAATCAAGCTTCACAATCATCCTGGGCTTCTTAAGTTTTTTAAGAGAATGAACAATCTCCTACACCATAATGATTTCATCTTAAATCTACCTACCTTCTACAAAACCTATTTGTTCATGGGAGATAATCAATTATAGTACAGGATTCAATCTGTTAACAATCACAGTGAACACCATTTTATAAATAACATTACACAATGTTATAGGTATAAAGCCACTAGGGTCCTTTGATTGCCCAGCTTCGGGAATAAGAGTAAAGAATGCAACATTCAATCCACTCCACATACTCTGCAAATTTATAGACTCGTTAACAATCTCATGAATCTCTTGACCTATAAGGTTCTAACATGCCTTAAAGAATTTTGAAGTAAAATAATCTAGTCCTGGTGACTTATTGCAAGGCACTTCCAGAATAACATCTTCCACTTCATGGAAGGAATTTGGACGCATCAAAGCAAAGTTTTGTTCCTTACTTACAATCTTAGGAATACAAGTCGTAACTTTATTGATAGCATCTTGATGGTTAAAAGAAGTCTTTTTCAAGAGGTCCTTGTAAAAAGGAATTAGTTCCTCCTTAGTCTCCTTATGTTGCAACTTCCTTTCTCCATCGTTACACATCAACAAAAAAATATAGTTATAATGTTGATGGTGTATCGTTGCTTTATTAAAAAAAATTGAATTCTTATCACCTTCTTCAACCATTGAACACAAGACTTTTGCCTCCACAAAATCTCTTCTTGTTTTCCTCTATTATCTAATTTGTTCAATAGGATCCCCTTGTCTGAAACCAATTTAGGTGTATGTCCTTCCCTAATCATTCGTTTTTGTACCTCTTGCATCTGAGTCTCCAAAAGAAGCTTTTGTACCAAGATATTTCCAAATGCATTCTCGTTCCATAAGCATATTTTTTTAATGCCTTAATTTTACATTGAAAAGTATGTATTTTGTTTTTGCCATGAACCACAATAGTATCCCATCATTCTCTAGATTTTTCTAAGAACTTTGGATCCTACAACCAAAAATTGTCAAAGCGGAAAGGTCTATTATGCAGTCCTTGCTTAAGGTCAATCTCTATTTGGATGGGTAAATGATTCGAGCCAATACAAGGGAGGATGGAGGCCTTAATAAAAATATCATTTACCATTACTAATTATGAAACCAATGAATCGATATAAGCGATTAGCTACTTGATTTTGACCATCCCTGCGAATATTCCAAGTGAATAAACCATTGACAGTCGACACATCTGTTGGCATTATTGCACAGGTTTGGCGCCATGGCATAGGTGTTGTCCTTGATGGCAACTCACTCTGATGACAGATCACATTTCAAGCTCTCAGAATGAAGGAAATCATGTATACGCAGGTTCACCTTAACGAAGCCGCATATACACGCGGGTTAGACGTTCCAAAGTCGCGTATGCGTATAAACGCACTTTCATGCAAGGGAAAGCGCGTACATGTGGGAGAACTTATTTTTTGGTCCATGGTATTTGAACCTATGGTTTTGGACCTTGGTATCTCGTCTAATGTGTTGATCCCAAGTATTCGGTCCTTCGTATTTATTTGTTATGGTTTTGGGCTGTGGTATTATGAAAGGAAAGACTATAAAAGAGGAAGAAGATCATTGGGCAAAGATCGTCTAAACTATTGAATATCTGAGATCATGCTAGATCTGGAATACTGGTGATTGGGTTATAGTGCAGATCTAGATCTGAATGAAGGAGGAACCTGAGCGCAAGAAAAAGGATAAGTTCTCTTGATGGGTCAAAATCTTAAGGCTTAAATAGTGGTATCTCTATATGATTTTGATCTATGATATGTGGCACACGCTTGATCTATAAATCTGATAATCTGGGTTAACTAATGTCTGAATGTTTGAAAGAATGAATTGTCCTATATAGATCTGTACGCAGGTTCAGTGAAGCGAAGGCACGTATACACGTTGTTTTTGTAAGTGAAAGTAGCGTATACGCAGGTCGGTCTTGACACAGAAGCGTATACACGCAGGTTTCTGAATAGTGAAGTAGCGTACATCTCTTGATTTATGTTCTAGCTGCTTCTGTTTATTGCTGCAGTGTTCTGGGTTTAGAAGTGGTGTGTGATTACTGTTACTGTGATCTGGGTACAGTTGTCGGAGAAGTGTTTATTTTGATTCAGTTTTGATTGGTTGAAAGGTGATTGGTTGATGCAGAAATTCTTGATGTTTGATTGATGTTCATGGATTCAGACTGAAAATTTATGAAACGTGGTCCTTGGAAGCAAAGAGAAGGTTCTAGCCTTCTGCAGGTAGCAGCCTGTGTACTAGTATCCCAGCTAGTACAAGAGCTAAGGGGGTTGTAGCTCCCTTCCAAGAAAAGCTGGAGAATGAGAGAGGGTTGTAGCTCTCTACAGGTAGCAGCCTGCATACTGGTAAAGGACTGCACCAGTACAGAAATATTGTAAAAAGAAGTTTCTAAATAAAGGAAGATAGAGACAAATTGCAGCTGGTGGTTTTCACCCACATTGGGTTTCCACCTTATATCTTGTGTTCTTGTGTGTGATTGTCTTCTGCTCTGTTTCACTGTTTCTAGTTACTGTTTATTTGATTCTGATACAGAGATTAATGATCAACATCTGTAAGATAAATTAAATTATAATTCTGCATGGTATACGCGGGTTTCCTTATCTGTAGTTGCGTATATACGCCGTTTTCACTAACTGAAGTAGCGTATATGATATGGGTTTGAAAAAGGAAATAATTGACTTGATAATACTGATTCACCCCCCCCCCCCCCTCTCAGTATTATTTCCAACAATTGGTATTAGAGCAGGTCCTTCAGAAGAAGCTTGATCGCTTGAAGGAAGACATATCATCATGAGCAACTACAAGAGAGAATCATCAATCAGGCCACCAATTTTTGATGGGACCAACTTCGTATATTAGAAACTAAGAGTTACAGCCTATCTTCAATCTCTTGGTACAGAAGTCTGGGATATCATAGATACAGGGTACACTTTTCCATCAGCAACTCCTACAGATCTGACTGAGAAGAAGCAGTTTGAAACTAATGCAAAGGCTGTCAATACTCTATTAGGATGTCTATCTTAATCAGAATTCATCAATGTTATGCAGTATAAAACCGCAAAAGAAATATGAGACAAGATCGTTCTGAGCTATGATGGAGATGAATAGGTAAAACGAGCAAAACTTCAAACCCTCAGAATTCAGTATGAAAATCTCAGAATGTACAATGATGAAAGTGTGGCTAACTATTTCCTACGCATAGATGACATTGTTAATTGTATAAAAAATTTGGGTGAAGAAATAAAAGAGGTTGTTGTGTTTGAAAAGGTTTTGAGATCTTTGTCTTCTAAGTTTGAATCAAAAGTTTCTGCAATAGAAGAAAAGGAGAATCTACAGAAAATTACCATGTCGCATCTACACGGAATTCTAACTACTTATGGAATAAGGAAAGGGGGACCATCAGACAGAAAAGAAGCCGCATTCAAGGCCTCAGGAAAAGGAGATTCCTATGACTCAGGACATATGTCAAAAGAAGAGGAAGAATCAAATTTTGTCAAGAACCTTCAACGGGGTGCTAGAAGATTCAAAGGTAAGTTACCTTTCAAATGTTTTGCTTGTGGAAGAGTCGGCCACTATGCTGCCAAGTGTCCTCATAAAGGTAAGCTTGAAAAAGGAAAGGAACCTATTAGATGGAACAAGAAATAGAATGTAAATAAGAAAAGCTATTACACTCATGAAGATAGTGATGGATTTTCATATAGTGATGAAGATGAACAAGGTAATAATTATAGACTTTTAATGGATTTTGAAGATGATGATTTCATGGATGCTATAGATGAAGAAGGTCTTTATGAAGAGATTTCTAAACTCAAAATTTGTTTAGAAGAGAAAAATATTATTATTGATACTCTGAAATTCCAACTGGCTGAAAGTGAAAAACATCATGAAAAGTTAGAATGTGAAATAGTGGGACTTAGAAAAGAGATTGAGAAAACTAAAGCTCTTAATCTTAGATTTGTTAAAGGATCTGAAATGTTAGATGAGATTATCAAAGTGCAGCGTTCTCCACTAATCAAGACAGGTCTAGGATATAATGAAGAAGCATCTCAAGCACAGAAGCCATCCACCTCCAAAAGTTATATTGATGCAGCAAGGAGAAGTGAACAAATTAACAATCGACAGCAAAGGCACAATGCTGCTCACCAAGTAAATCAGGGACATTTTTCTTCAAGAATGAACATAGATCACCAAGTAAATCAGGGGCAATCTGCTTCAAGGATAAACAGAAGCTACAACAGACCACAGGTAAATCATTCTCAATTTGCCTCAAGAATGGATGTCAATGAAAACTACAATCATTCGGTCTGTAGGGTTGATAATCACAGGAATTTCTTCAATGGTCAATGTTTCTCTTGTCACAACTTTGGACACAAAGCAGCTCAGTGTGTTGCCTACAAAACTATCATGACTAGAGAAACTCAAAAACAAAGGAG
>APFE031133456.1:69064-106040 GCA_000404065.3 Pinus taeda
GCCAGATGGATTCATCCTTGGTAATGATCCAAATCTTGTATGCAGACTAAAGAAGGCTCTCTATGGTCTCAAACAGGCTCCAAGGGCTTGGTACTATCGTCTAGACAAATACCTTCATTAACAAGGTTTTTCAAAAGGATCAGCAAATAGCAATCTTTATATAAAAATTGAAAATAGCAAATTGCTAATACTTGTTGTGTATGTAGACGATATCATCTTTGGCAACAATGAAGAAGCTATGAGTCAAAACTTTGCCTTGGTGATGCAGAAGGAATTCAAAATGTCTTTGCTTGGAGAACTGACATATTTTCTTGGTTTACAAATCTAACAAAATAAAGGCAGTATCTTTTTATCTCAAACCAAGTACCTCAAGCAGATCTTGGAGAAGTATGGCATGGAAGATTCGAAACCAGTATGTACTCCAATGGTCACAGGATGCAGTCTCAGTGCAAATGATGAATCAGCAGTAGTGCATCAACCAACCTATAGATCCATGATTGGAAGTCTTCTCTATTTAACAGGTACCCGACCAGAAATCATACATGCAGTGGGAAGGTTTGGAAGATTTCAAGCAAATCCTAAGGAAACTCATCTTCAGGCAGTAAAGAGAATTTTCAAGTATCTTCAAGGAACTCGAAACTATGGCCTATGGTATCCTAGAGATGAGGATCTCACTCTTCATGCTTATACAAATGCAGATTGGGTTGGAAGTGGGGATGACAGAAAAAGCACTAGTGGCAGTGCATTCTTTATGGGTTCCAGATTAGTATCTTGGTTCAGCAAGAAACAGAGTTCTATTGCATTATCTACAGTTGAAGCAGAATATGTGGCTGCTGCATCTTGTTGCACCCAACTCCTTTGGATGATGCAAACCTTGCAAGATTATCAAATCACTTGTACTCCACCTACCTCCATCTTATGTGATAATACAAGTGCAATCAGCATTTCAAAGAATCCAGTCATGCATTCAAAGACCAAGCACATACCTATCAAATATCATTTTCTTCGGGAACAAGTGTTGGAACAAAAAGTCAAGTTGGAGTATGTTCCCTCTAAGGAACAAGTTGTTGATATACTCACCAAACCACTGCCCAAGGAAACATTTGAATACCTCAGACAGAAGCTGGGAGTAGTTGATGCTTCATCCTGCTGTTGAAACTTGTCTGTTTCAGAGAAAAGTTGTTATACACGAGTTGGATGTGGAGGATCCGCGTACATACGCCGGTTTATGCAGATACAGTCACGTATATGGAGGTTTGAAGGATATCAGTAGGTTGAAGATAGTCTGATATGGGTCTAACAGAGACCATCTGGCACAAGTTCAAGTGGAGCAGATAATCTTCTAATGATGCATTGTTGACATTACCTTAGAAGCTTTTGGTTCAAGTTCACAACTGTTGTTGGTTTCAAGTGGAACACATGAAGAGGAAGAACAGAAAGAGAACATGGTTGTTGATCTGAATAATGATTGATAGATGCTGCTGATAGTAGTTATTGATAACTTTCATAGTCTTGCTCTAGATATTTCGTCTCTATGTCATGTATATCTTCTTTTTATCAAGGCCACGTAACAGCCTATTATGGTTTCCCCACTATGCCTGGGATGAATGATGTAATGTAATTGGTTGTCATATGTAAATTTCTGATGTATCCCCACTTGGTTGGATGGATGATCCCCACTTGGTTGGATGATGGATGTATGTATAAAGTCTTTTAGTGATAGGAAGGTCATTTATGATGTGTAAGTCATGGTTCCTTTTAAAGAACATATTTTGCAGATCTTTCCTACAGCCAAGGGGAGCATGTTCAACATAGCAGAGATTTCAGCATGTACTCAGGGGGAGCACAACCCTTTGCCCTTGATGACAAAGGGGGAGAATGAATTTGAGGATCTTGGGGTTGCCATCAAGTCCAAAGGGGGAGATTGTTGGCATTATTGCACAGGTTTGGCGCCATGGCACAGGTGTTTTCCTTGATGGAAACTCACTCTGATGACAGATCACATTTCAAGCTCTCGGAATGAAGGAAATCATATATACACAGTTTCACCTTAACGAAGCCACGTATACACGCAGGTTATACGTTCCAAAGTCGTGTATGTGTATACACGCACTTTCATGCAAGGGAAAACGTGTACATGTGGGAGAACTTATTTTTTGGTCCATGGTATTTTGTCCTTGGTATTTGAACCTATGGTTTTGGACCTTGGTATCTCGTCTAATGTGTTGATCCCAAGTATTGGGTCCTTGGTATTGATTTGTTATGGTTTTGGGCTGTGGTATTGTGAAAGGCAAGACTATAAAAGAGGAAGAAGATCATTGGGCAAATATTATCTGAATTATTGAATATCTGAGATCATGCTAGATCTGGAATACTGGTGATTGGATTATAGTGCAAATATGGATCTGAATGAAGGAGGAACCTGAGCGCAAGAAAAAGGATAAGTTCTCTTGATGGGTCAAAATCTTAAGGCTTGAATAGTGGTATCTCTATATGATTTTGATCTGTGATATGTGGTGCACGCTTGATCTATAAATCTGATAATCTGGGTTAACTAATGTCTGAATGTTTGAAAGAATGAATTATCCTTTATAGATTTGTACGCAGGTTCAGTGAAGCGAAGGCGCATATACACGTTGTTTTTGTAAGTGAAAGTAGCGTATACGTAGGTCAGTCTTGACACAAAAGCGTATACACGCAGGTTTCTGAATAGTGAAGTAGCGTACATCTCTTGATTTATGTTCTAGCTGCTTATGTTTATTGTTGCAGTGTTTTGGGTTCAGAAGTGGTGTGTGATTATTATTACTCTGATCTGGGTACAGTTGTCAAAGAAGTGTTTATTTTGATTCAGTTTTGATTGGTGGAAAGGTGATTGGTTGATGCAGAAATTCTTGATGTTTGATTGATGTTCATGGATCCAGTCTGAAAATTTATGAAACGTGGTCCTTGGAAGCAAAGAGAAGGTTGTAGCCTTCTGCAGGTAGTAGCATGCATACTAGTATCCCAACTAGTACAAGAGCTAAGGGGGTTGTAGCTCCCTTCCAAGAAAAGCTGGAGAAAGAGAGAGGGTTGTAGCTCTCTGCAGGTAGCAGCTTGTGTATTGGTAAAGGACTGCACCAGTACAGAAATATTGTAAAAAGAAGTTTCTAAATAAAGGAAGATAGAGACAAATTGTAGCAGGTGGTTTTCACCCACATTGGGTTTACACCTTATATCTTGTGCTCTTGTGTGTGATTGTCTTATGCTCTGTTTCATTGTTTCTGGTTACTGTTTATTTGATTCTGATACATAGATTAATGATCAACATCTGTAAGATAAATTAAATTATAAGTCTGCATGGTATACGCGGGTTTCCTTATATGTAGTTGCGTATATACGCAGTTTTCACTAACTGAAGTAGCGTATATGATCTGGGTTTGAAAAAGGAAATAATTGACTTGATAACATTGATTCACCCCCCCCCCTCTCAGTATTATTTCCAACAACATCAACCAGATTCCTATGTTCAATAAACATTTCAAAAAAGGAGGAATCCAGATCCAGTCATTGTAACCTCCTTCATTTTCTTCCAATGATCATATAAGATTAAATATCCCCCTATAATCCATAATGAGTCAAGATCGAGAGGACAATGTTTCTGAAGAGCATCACAAAAAATCAACTTCTCCCTAGTTATGTGGAGACCATATACCACAGAGAAACAAACTAACTTGAAATAACAAAGAAATATAAAAGTACTTGCTAAAACCATGGGGCTACCTTTCCAACCCTGAAATATAACATCCACTAGATTCCAAAATATAGCAAACCCTCCCACACTACCTCTAGCATCAATGGCCATAATTTCACTGCCTTTCTAACCATGGACAGCAATATCCAATAATTTAGACATTGAGACTTTGTGTTATGCTCTTGACCTGCGAGAATATACCAGAATACCAAATATGCGAAGAAATACAACCCAAAACACAGAACAAAATGAGAAATAACAGCATGTATTTTATTATTCAGAGATGAAAACAATGTTCACTTGCTCCTTCAAGGGGGCAACCTCCAATAGAGCAAGGCTTGATTACAAAATAAGACACGACGCTCCTCAATGGGGAGTCTCTATCCTTTATATAGGATTCAAACATGCAATACCATAGGTTAGTACCATGGTTCTATTAATACCATCAATCTAATACGATGGCCCATTAGCAACTAACTGTGGTCCCTTTCTTTAAACGTGAGTCAACCACTTACAATTATAAATATGGGCTTTATTAACTCTTTAACTAACTATAACTATGACTCGACCCTATTACATAAATAAGGGGGTTAGGGTTGGACCCTAACATGCCCTCCCCCATAAAAACAACCTTTTCCTCAATGTTGGAGCTGCGGAAACTACTAAACAATAGTGGTTGGTTCCCAAGTCGCATCTTTTAGAGAGATGTCTTTCCACTTGATGAGGACTTCCTTGATCGTGTGGTCATGCAAGTGTCATTCTCACATGTCAAGGACCTGTTCAGGTTGGAGCCAGATTGAACCTTCTTAATCCAATTCCGGCAGACTGGTTTGAATTCTACAATTGTTCCCCACCACTTTCTTGAGGCATGATATATGGAAGACGGGATGGATTTTTGCATTGGGTGGCAAGGCTAGCTTGTAGGCTACTTCTCCAATGCATTGAAGTGTTTGATATGGTCCGTAGAATTTTGGAGATAATTTCTAGAGACCCTTGTCTTTGAGTGATGTTTGCTTGTATGGTTGCAACCTCAAGAATACCTGATCCCCTTCTTGAAATGTGCGCTCTGAATGATGTTGGTCTGCTTGTTGCTTCATGTGATTCTAAGCTTGATGGAGATTATCTTTGAGGTGGGCGAGCATGGTTACACGGTTCCGTAGTAGTTGATCCACTTCTTGCACCTTACAACATCCAGGGATAGAAGAATTAAGTGAAGGGGGCAGTTGACCATAAACTGCTTCATATGGAATCATCTTGGTGGAGGCATGATAGTTAGTATTATACCACCATTCGTCTAGAGGTAACCACTATACCCATAGATGTTGCTTTCCTGAAGTGAAACACCTGAGGTAGGTCTCTAGACATTTGTTGACTGCTTCAATTTGACTATTAGTTTGGGGATGATAGGAAGTACTGAGTTGGATTTGGGTACCTTGTAGCTTAAAAAGTTCCAGCCAAAAGTTACTGGTGAAGATAGGGTCACGATCAGACACAATAGAAGTGGGCATGCCATGCAATTTGAAGATCTGGTCCATGAAATATTGAGCCACCAAAGTGGGTGTAAAAGTGTGGGGTAGGGCGCAAAAATGAGCATACTTAGAAAGTTTGTCCACAACCATGATGATCACTAAATTGTTGCCTGACTTCGGAAGACCAGTAATGAAATCCATAGAAACATCCGTCTAGATTGAGGCAAGGATGGGTAATGGTTGTAAAGTGCCTGGGGACTTGAATTTTTCTCCTTTGTGGCACTGACACACATCACATTCAACTACAAAAGTAAGAATGTCCATTTTCATGCCTGTCCAAAAGAAGGAACGACGAGTGTGAGCATAAGTCTTTTGAAAGCCTACATGGCCTGCAGTGGGAGATGAGTGCAACTCTTCCTAAATGAGCCTTTTGAGGGTGGATGAGGATGATATCACTACTTTGTCCTTGTAACGAAGAATCTCATCCTTCCATGAGTAGCCCGCTGTGGAATTTGGATATGCTTGCAAGTTATTAATGAGTTGGGAGAGCGAAGGATGTGAAAACCATTCCTTGAAAGCTTCTTCAATCCAATCTGGAATGGGAAGAGAGATTGCTAGCAGGGCATTGTCCTCCTCAAATTGGGGTGATAAAGCATCTGCAATGACATTTTCGCACCATTTCTTGTAAATTATCTCATAATCATATCCCAACATTTTGGCCAGCCATTTATTTTGTTGTGGTGAGGATAGGCATTACTCCAAAAAATATTTAAGGCTTTGATGGTCTGTGCATATTTGGAAACGTCGCCCCAATAAGTATGGTCACCAGGTATCCACTGCATGTAAGATGGCCATCATCTCCTTCTCATAGGTAGATTGTCCCAGATATTCCCCACTTAGTTGTTGGCTAGTGAAGACCAAGATTCGACCTTCCTACATTAAGACAGCCCTAATACCCGTACTTAAATCATCACATTCAATCACAAAATATTTGGTGAAGTCGGGTAGTGCCAATACGGGAGTGGAACACATGGCATTTTTGAGAGCTATAAACGCCTGTTGAGAAAAATTCATTCCAAAGGAATGAATTTTTATTGAGAGGTGAGTGAGGGGTCTAGCAATGCGACCATAATTGCAGACAAATTTGTGATAGTATCTAGTGAGACCCAAGAATCCTCTCAAACCGTTCAAGGTCTTTGGTTGGTGCCAATCCTGCATTGCCTGGATCTTTTTTGGATCCACCCTGACACCTTCACGCCCCACAATGTGGCCCAAATACTCGACTTCTTTCATGCCAAAAGATCACTTGGACAATTTGACAAATAATTTATGCTTCCAGAGTAGTTGCAAGAGCAAGTCTACATGTTGAAGATGTTTTTCCCAGGTGAGGTTGTAGATGAGAATGTCATCAAAGAAAACAAGGACAAATTTTTTGAGATATGGTTTGAGTAGGTGATTCATGAGGCTTTGAAAAGTGGAT
This sequence comes from Pinus taeda, assembly GCA_000404065.3. NCBI lineage: Eukaryota > Viridiplantae > Streptophyta > Pinopsida > Pinales > Pinaceae > Pinus > Pinus taeda. The sequence continues at coordinate 75,744 of APFE031133456.1, forward strand.
GGGGCATTACAAAGACCAAATGGCATGACTAGGAATTCATAATGGCCTTCATGAGTTCAGAAAGCAGTCTTCGAAATGTATACTTATTTCATGAGTATTTGGTGATAGCCCAAGCGAAGGTCTAGCTTAGTAAAGAATTGAGCCCCATTCAGTTCATCCAGCAAATAATCAACAACCAGGATGGGGAATTTATCTTTGACCGTCAGCCTGTTGAGGGCCCTGAAGTCTGGACACATACGCCATTCCCCATATTTCTTGAGCACCATTACCACAGGTGATGAATAAAGACTAATGCTAGGACGAATGACACCAACTTCCATGAGTTCCTTGATGATTTTTTCAATTTCATTCTTTTGGGCAAAAGGGTATCTATATGGGCACACATTCGGTGGTTGTGCCCTTGGGACCAAAGTAATGCTATGATCATGTTCCCCTCTTGAGGGTGGAAGCTCATGAGGTTTTTCAAAGACCTACAGATGGTTGTTTAAGACCTGTTGCATCTCAGGATGAATATGAAGAGTAGTGGGCTCAAAGGCCTGGATGGCATTAAATTCAGAGATAACTCCATGGTGGCCCTTTTTTTAAAACTTTTCCATCCGATGCGAGTTGATGATAGAAGGAGTACCTTCCTAGAGTCCGTGGAGGGTATGCATGTGGTCATTCTTCTTAAAGCGCATATATAACTCTTGGAAATCCATTATGGTTGGGTCGAGTGTGCAGAGCCATTCAGCACCCAAGACAATGTCACACCCACCCATGTTGATGGAAAACATGTGGGTCTTTACGTGGTAATCTCCCATCTGAAGTTTGATATTTTCATAGCGGCCCTCACATTTCATTGTCCCCCCATCAGCAATATGGACCTGGAAATTAGAGATTGCTCTGACAAAACAATGCACAGCTTCTACAACTCTCTGATGGATAAATTTATGTGTGCTTCCACTATCAGTCAAGACTACTATAGGGAAATGTTTAAAAAAACCTCTGATTTTAACAGTTTGGAGAGAAGAAATTCCTGCCAAAGCAAGGAGCGAGATAACTGGTTCTTCTAATGTAGCTGGGAGCTCATTGTCTTGTTGGTTGTCCTCATCTTCGTCCTTTGGTCCCTCAAAGGGTGGGGCTTCCTGAGATGAACTGTGATCAGTAGCATCATTTTGAAAGAATTTGAGTTCCTTGCATTTATGCACTGGGGAGTATTTATCATCACAGTAGTAACACAATCCTTGCTTTCTTCTTTCCGCCATTTCTGTTGGTGACACCTTTTGAACCTTAAGTGTTTGGGTAGTGCCCTGAGCCTGGGTGGGGCATCCCTTAGCTATGAAATTTGGATGAGGCGATTGGGCCGCTAAAGTGCATTCCACTTCGTGAGCCTTTATGGAAGCTTCCATCCATGTGGGTGGGTGGTGCATCCAGACGTGGGCTTGGATGGCATCTTTGAGACCACTGATAAAACATTCCAGGTAGAATTCATCTGCTAGACCTCCTGTGTGGAAGGCTAATGCCTCAAAGGCTATAATATAGTCGTTTACTGTGCCTGTCTATCTGAGCTTAGTAAGACGACCCAAAAAATTAGATTCATGTTCAAAGCGGTCACAAAGGGATTTTGAGAACACCTGCCAAGTGATTGGCCTTGGATAGCATTTTTGATGCCATTGCCACCATTGTCATCTTTCTTGGTCCAAGTAAAGGCCTCCCACGCGTAGCTTAGTCTCATCATTTCTGATGTGATTCAGCATGAAATATTGGTCCATTTGTGATAGCCATATTGTCGAATTAGAGCCATCAAATTCGTAAATGTCTAGCTTGGGTGGTCGAGGGTGGGAATGTTGGTGGTTTCCATGGAAGTGAAGAGAATGGCTAGATTCTTCTTCATGGTCTTCATTAAAATCATATGCCTCTAATTGTAACAGTGACTTTCCCTTTATGAATGTGTCATGTAATGTCTGGATCTGATGTATTAACTCCTCCAACCGTTTTTCAAGGGGTTCCATATTCTCATTAGCCATAGCTTGAGCTTTAGTTTCTACCATACACAAATCCGGGTCACTTGTCGTCACTGCGAAAAAATTGGGACCACCCGAAAATTGAAGCTAACAACTGAGTGGTACCACCTTGCTCAGCCCGTTGTCACAGGAGCCACAAGCCTCCCTGCACAAATGGTCAAATCTTTCTACAAAACCGTCAACTGCAGAATGTGAGTAGGAATGCGGCAGCAACTGAACCCCAGCTGCTAGATCTGAATGGTATTCTAGTGGATCTGATTGTTGCGGTGGTGACAGAAACCAACTTGCTAGATCTAATCTGGCAAAGAAGATGATGGGTGATCTTCAGAGAGATGATGGTCTCAAGGAGTGTCAGGTGCTACAGATCGCAATATATATAAGGGTCCAATAGTAGTACTCGGCCCAATCTTTCAGAGCACTAACTAAGGAGGATCAACCATACCCTTATCCGTACTACTCGACTACCCTATTGTACGTGTGAATAATCTCCACGAGTGTTGTTCTTGATGTACTATAGCAGCAAGACGGTCGATGGTTTATCTATGGCAAGGTTTCAGGTGAGCTTAGGGGCCTTCCGAGATACCCAGAGGGTACATGGAAGACACTCTGTGTGCAATTCTGTCTAATGCACTACTACTCGAAGGGGTACCCACAGGGGTTACAAGGGAGTCCAACAAGCGTGACCATCTCTTGTATTTCCTGCATGCATGCGTCCCCAAATCCACAAGTTTATCCACTCAATGACAGATCTCGTGGTTTAAAGGTGCCGGAACACGTCTCTAGCCAAAAAACAAATTACTAAAAATGGAGATACCACTGGCCCTAGAAATTGCTCTGTTACCACTTGTTATGCTCTTCACCTGCGAGAAGATGCCAGAATACCAAATATGCGAAGAAATACAACCCAGAACACAGAAAAAAATGAGAAATAACAGCATCTATTTTATTATTCATATATGAATGCAATTTTCACTTGCCTCTTCGAGGGGGAAACCTCCAATTGAGCAGGGCTCGATTACAAAATAAGACACGACGCTCCTCAATGGGAAGTCTCTATCCTTTATATAGGATTCATACATGTAATACCATGGGTCAGTACCATGGTTCTATTAATACCATCTATCTAATACCATTGCCCATTTGTAACTAATTGTGGTCCCTTTATTTAAATGTGGGTCAACCACTTACAATTATTAATATGGGCTTTATTGACACTTTAGCTAACTATAACTATGACTTGACCCTATTACATAAATAAGGGGGTTAGGGTTGGACCCTAACACTTTGGTTTCCTATAAACGCATCAAGACTAGTTTTTCAAATTTGATATGTTTCCTTAAATATCATTGTTTTCCTTTACTATTGATCCCTTTAATATTCCACGAGAAAATTTTCATGGTGAAAATTATTGAGAAGATGTTAAAAAGTCATGATTTCTGATACCTAGCCTGAATTTATCAATTCTTCGCTAGTAGACTAAAGCAAATCTCGCTCTAACTTCCTAACTTTCTTCTTTATATATTTACCCATTGTGTCTTTACTCGTGTCCCTCAAGTCTAGGTGAATTGAACTTTTGAAATGTTTGAATTCCCTTGACTTTGTTTATGCTTCCATTGAAGATATACTTGAGCATACAATTCCTTTTGATCTGGATGGAATTCCATTAAATCCTTTGAGGCCCATACATTCAAAAGATTACAAGGTTGTGTTCCTCCTCGTCAAGTGATACCAAATTCTTATGCATAAGTGGAATAACCTCTTTGATACCCGAAAAATCCGTAAAGATAATATCCAATTCTAGATCCTTCTTTGGTAGCTTTCTCTTTAACACTTGTTTTTCTATCGACTATTCCTCTTATCACTCCTGCATTAAAATATCCTTTGGTAAAGAAACATCTTCCTCCATACCTTCTAGAGATGCAAACAAATTATTATCTTGTAATTTCTGGTGCAACTGGGTTGACTAACCATGAGTAGACTGACGCATCAAGTAACCCTAAATCAAGATGTTCTTTCTTCATATTGGGAAAGTCTTGAAATAAATTTCTGTGTTCATGCCATAGACGGCAATGGAATGGAACGTGATCATAATCCAAGGGTTAAGAACAAATTTCTCCTTAGTATTCTAAGTCAATCGACTCAGGCAAGGGTTGATAAATGTTCATGTAAACACATAATCTAGCATATGGCAAATTCCTTCCTCTTTTTCTCACTTGTGAAACTTTTACAAGTTAGCTTATCACATTACCAATACCCTCCATAATTTTAGGTAACCAAAAATCCACAGAAATAATAAAGGTGTACCCAAACTAGGGAAGCCAAGAATTCCTCTTTATCTAGGTTAAAGCAGGCTTTGCAATGTCTCCTATAAAGGCCTGCATTCTTAAATAAGTAGGGCCCCACTTCAAAAATACTTCTTTTTCATCCAAATTGGAAAAAATAATTGTGAAAAACCCTTTCATACCTAATTTTAACTCCACTTCACCTTTGGGTTTTCATTTTTAAATGATCTAGTATTATAATTCTCTTTCTATTGGCCAGCCACCCACAAACTTGTAAATGAATGCATGGTCCTTCATCCGCCTGCTATTTTTTTCTAGACTATTCTGAGGAATGATGAATTTAGGGTTCTTTGGAATCTTGGGAAAATAATTACCCTTCAATATTGCCTGCCACTAAGCCCCCAAAATTGGGGCTTCCTTAGAAATACCTCCCATCTCAAATTTACATGTACTACATGCGCTTGGTTTCAAATTTTCTAGCAAAATAGTATTGAAGGAGGGGTAAATAGCCCCACCTCCCCTCCCCTCCCACTGAGGCAGTCATTACTCCCACATAGTCCAACCCAAAAAAATAATAAACATCGGATGCAAAATTATTGCCAAATCAAGTAAAACTAGAAAACCCTAGCGTCAAACCATTAACACCCTTACTCTGCAATTTAAAATCATTTCACATAATAAATGTTATTAATCAAATTATCAAAAACAACAAAATAGACATATAATACGTCAATTGTAAATCTAAAATACAATTCTTACGAATAATAATAACAATACATTACGCAAACAACCAATAATAATCCATTACACAAACTACAATTATTTTTTTAACAATAATGAGTACTCGTTATATTAATTTCGCATCTGGTTGCGGATTATCATTTCTAGACTAATTATCTGAGCCCAGATGTTTATTATCACCACAAAAAGATACAACTGATACAGTACTCGTATTTAACTTACTAGTATGTATCCGACAAAATTGAGACATTAGATGATCTGAGTTGACTCAACTCACGGATTTAACCAAGATCTTTTACTTTCGTGATGTTGTTAGAATTGCATTTAAAAGAGCATAAAGGAACATATATGCATGTTGTAAAGAATAAGGAACATGACAAGAATCAACAACATAAAAGACAAGACCTTGATAACAAAGTTCATCCAGGAGGGACTACGTCTCCAAGCCCCAGTGTCAAGATGGTGTAGGTCACTACATTAAGTGCCCGAAAGAGTGATGATGTACATGTGTGTGTTTTCTATATCATACAAGGAATATGTCCTCACGTAGGAGTGGCTCCAAGATATTTTCTGCTACAAGAACTCTCATTCAAAAAGGACTCCTATCAGCATGACATAATTTCACGTATGTCAATAATGAGCATCTCGCCAACATGGCATCAAAGGGATCTCAATTCAAACATAAATGGTGACACATGAGTATCCCATTGACATGACGACAAAGGGATATCAATAAAAACATGACAATAAGTACATCTCACATCAAGAACAAAACAATATCCCACATTAAACATCAAACAAGGATCTATACATCACAATGCATCTCAAGCAAAGAGACAAAGAAGTACATGATCACACTACATATACCTCACATCAAAGGGTTATCCAAATAAGAGGATGATAAATTGTTGGATCTAGCTGCACGATCAATCTCGTGGTGTCGAATCTCATGGAAATGAATACTCACACATTTAATACTGATACCTGCACTCCACTTTGAAAAGTGGCTGAAAAATGGAATGATCAAATGGAAAATCGGATTACACCATCAGATTTGTGGCATTGAATAGTGTAAAATCGAATGTCAAATTTCTGAATTCTGACAAAGTGAAAATCTGGGGCTACAAGAATCTTTTAGATTCCCCCTAGATTCCTCAAAGATTCCCTCCTCCAGGTCATCTGGAGATCTACTTCTCAGATCAAAATTATGTCTGTACCATCAAGTTCGTGTCACTGATAGGTGTAGGATCGACATAAAGTTTGTCCAATTTGGACACTGGCAAAATTTCACCCTCCTGAAAATTGGGCTCAATCATGGTTTTGCTTGCCTCTTTTCCACGCTCATGGTTCCACCTACAAATTAATAATAAAAAAATGTCTCAAACTCTGTGCCGTGTTCTGCCTCCCTCCTCGCACACTAAGAAAAATGGGTTTATAATAAAGTTCGTGGGCGGAAATTACAATGAAGCGTCATGGCGCATTGGTTAGGGCAGAGGCAATAAGGCAGGCAGGTTGAGGGACCAAATCTCGCCCGCGCCATATATACATAAATAAATAAATAAATAAAAATTCATGTGTTAATTTTTTCCTTGGTTGGTTGCATGGTCCGTGGTGGCGCATTTTTTTATTTTATGGTCTTTAGTGTAACCATAAAATGGGCGGAGTTTCTATTGCGTGTTATATGGTTTGACATGTCATTTAAATGGAGGTGTTAAATGGGGCCGCCGCATGGTGGCGGGCCGACCCACGTGGCTGGCACGGGTTTGATACCTGTCGGCCTCCGTATATATTAAAAAGTGGTATGGGGATGGGGGCATGGGTTGGGTCCACCGGAGGTGGCCCGCCCACCCCAATATAATTATGTATAATGCGGGGATGGTGGCAGTGGGCCGACAGGGGTCACGGCTTGTTAGCCCTTTTTTTAATTAAAAATTTGTTTAAGCTTTGGGTTCGATGGGGGTGGTGGGGGTCATGGCCCTCCACCACTTTAAATATATATATTTTTTTTATTTTTAATACAATTAATATTCATTTTTGAATTTGTCTAATATAAGGGATATTAGACAAATTAAACAGGCAACAATTTCGCTAGCTCTCGGGAGCTAGGTTCGCTCGCCGATTATTGGTGAATTCGTAGGACCATAAACTTGGCCCACTGCCCAACTTTGACCAAAACTTTGACTGGCTCTTTCTCCCTCATACGAGCTCTGATTTTAGTGTCATTTGCACCGTTGGAATCAAGGCAATGATCACTTCTATCTAGTGCTAGTTTGGGAGCAATCTGACCACTTTGAAATACACACTTTATGAGCCCTCTGGGACTTCTACCTGTGTCTAGAGCCACCTGGATCAATCCTCCCCACTGAGGAGCTTTTGGTCCTCCAAAAGCATGAAAAATAATTTTCAACTTCTTTGTACCCTATCTACATTTACAAGTATCTGATATGTCACCCTTCCTTCTCCCTCACCTTTGTCCTTCAAAGCCATAAGCAATGAGCCGACACCTGCAACCTCTCCAAACCTATAGTACAATTACGAAAATTACATGCTTGATTTACATGACCAACTGATGACCCAAGCATCCCACACTTGCCACGAGTTTATAACACATACTCGGTGGTCAAGTTTACATCAAAATGGAAATAATACCCCAGTTATGAAAACAAGGCCAACATATCATTGTTGCTTCAACAAGTGATGGAAAACACATCATCACTGCAACACATGATTTACAAAAATAAGGCCAAACATTATTGTTTCTTTGACAAGTGATGGAAACACAACATCACTTTCACAGTTTAAAATGCATCACAAAATAAGACCAGACATCATTGTTTCTTAACAAGTGATGGAAAACACATCATCACTTTTACAGTTTAAAATGCAACACATGATTGGAAAAAAATAATAAGACCATGACATTCTATCATGCCTAGAAGAACAATTTCTCACTTATCAATGTGAATGGGTCATTTCTTTGTGGTGCATTCGCTGGTCAAACAACCGTTTCATCTGGCTCATGCACCAACACTTTGTCTTTGAGGCATTGCTCTGGATGGAGCCTCCAATAAGTGGTTCTTTGATGGCCACCTATGTTGCAATGACTGTAATACATCTTCTTCCTCCAAATCTGCTTAACATGTTTCTTTACCTGATGTTGAGAGGTTCTTTCATATCTCCTCCTTTTGTGTGCTGCTATTCTTTCCAGCACTCAACAAATGTATGGTTATGTAATCCACAAAAAGGACATGTTTTTCGATCCCTTGATTTATGTCCATTATTAACAACATGATTCTAATAGAAATGAACATTAGCATATTGAGATTTGTTATATATTTCCTTTCTATCTCTGGTTTCATTATGGTGATGAGAGCTTTCCTCAACTCTTTCGCTGCAATGGGCACTACTGTGGGATGATGGGGATGTGTTCCCATCATTCTCTTTCCTTGACAATTTCAACAAGGTCTTGGAAGCATCTAACACCTTCAAGCATTCTCCTTCGGTGTATCCAAGCCTGCAAATTGAGGTCTCTACACAACCTCCAATGGTTGATTTATGCCTTGGTTATTAACACCAAGTTATTTTTCCTCCTTGTACCTCATCCTGGTAAGGAGCCTCATGTTTGTCCCTATAATTGGGATCTCCAAATATCCAATAGAAATCATACTTTGTGAAGACGAAACTGAAGGGAAATCATCATGTTTTACCCCCATTGTCGAGTTGGAAAGAGCTGATGAGCACTACTCATCATCTATTGTTGGTGGTTCATTGTATGTCTTGGTGGATTCCCCAACTTCTTTCCTGACATACCTGTTGTACCTCTGAGATAGTAGTAGGTCAGCTACCAATGCTAGAGCATCTAAAATAGTTGTTTTGGGGTTTTTGGTTTTAATTTTGGAAGACCAATGAATGAAGACAGATGTAGAATTGAAGTAATTAATCCTTTGAGTTATACTAATATCTCAGCAGAGGGATGCTATAAAGCTTTACACAGTGATATAGATCAAAATAGTGGTGAGAAGAAGACAACAAAAAAAAATATTATCATAGTTTCCAGACTGTAAAACCAAACAATCATAAGTAGGAAAACCTCCTAAACTACGTTCCAAAGGTTCAAGGCAGTATACTTAAGCTTACACAAGATGCTAATGATTTATTGATTAGAGGGGATTAGCTAGACAGAAATTTCATTAATCCATTCTTTTAATAGATGATCACTTCAGGAGCTTATAGGAAGTAACTGAGACACAATTATTCCTACCTAGATATCTCTATAAGTCATAAGCATATGAAGAAAAACATAATGATTGATAACTAGAAAAACTTACAGGATAACACAAACTGTGTAAAACCAAATTCAGAATCCTCTACTTTGTATTAAGTTTCAGAAAGACTAAGTACATCAAGTGCCTAGAAAAGCTTTCTTCAAAGGTGGCTTCCAAGTTCAAAGTAGAATTAACAGTCAAGACTTAACAAGCAATGAACAATGAATATTCAACTTCAAACCCTAACATCTCGAGGAGAGAGTTATTTATACAATAATGAAACTAAAAAATATCCTAAAACTGATTAAAAATTATTCTAGAAAAGGAAAGATCTTCATGCAAGAAGATAGGGGCAGCTATTGAATTGCTTCTTGTTGTCCCTTTTATTGAGGTTGTGCTGGCTTTGTTGTTTGATATTTTTTCCTTTAAGTTGCTAGATTGTTTGAATCCTTTGCGCTTGTTGACTACTTCATTTGATCTTTCATCTAATACTCTTTAAACTCTGTGAATATCCTTTAACCCTACTAAATAACCTTTACTATTTCTTTTTACCTTTACAGTGCTTTTCAAGTTGTTACTGTGTTTTTCAATAGTAAATCCTTCTAGATTTGTGTCACATGGTAAAGTAATTTGATATGATCTTCATATTTGTCTTCAAATTGTGTGCAGGCTTTTCCTTTGTAAGCCTGAAATAGAGGTTTTTAAACACAGAAACTGTTAAGAAAAATATAGGTGATAGAGAAGGTCTTCAATAGCTTTATTTGAGCTTGAAAGGCTATTGGAAGGAGTCCATAGCGTATCGAAAGGTAAAATGATGGTCTATATGGGTCACAAAGGCTTATGGAGGCTTTGCTGTGTAAAACAGGCAAAACAGAGCAAAGTGGTGTTTCTTGTTTTTAAACGAAAAACAATTCTTTTTGAAATATGGCACGAAGTGAACAGTGGCCATTTTGTCGTTATTCAGGAGGCGATTTTGGTTTTCATTACACCGCTTATGAATAATGGGTGGTTTTAGAAAGGGTTCACCCAATATGGTTTAAAGCCTGACACATAGCAATGGAGGACAATGGAATACCGCTTTTAGGGTGGGTAATGCCCGTACAAAGAGCCAACCCGAAATCGCTGAGGTTCGTTGGATTTGAATGCCTTAGATTGGAAGGTGGTGGAACGAAGGACCAGTACGAAGGGTCCCAACAATCAAATATGGCAGTAATGGATTTATTATGGGTTAAAAATGAGATTAACAGGGTTTTTATGGTTAAACGAATGTTTAGGTCGATTCTTTGTTTAAATCGTAAAAAACAATTTAACAAAGAAAACCTTGACAAACACGATATTATGGACTTGAAATTTTATGAACTCAGGCGAATAAATGACAACGGGTCTCGGCTAATCACATATCACAATTGGAGTTTAGCGAAGGAAGGCCCATCGCAAAGGAATGTGATAGGGGCCAGACGCGATATAGAAATAAAACATGAATAATATTGCGTCGGGTCCAGGTTCCCATCACAATTGGAGATCGCAATGGCGGAGGGTTATTACTTTAGCCAGGACTTGCGATGAGGGGAGGATGTGATATAGGAATGAATTGTGATATATATCCATGTCGGGTCCGGTTCCATTATGCATCACATATCACAATCGGAGGAGAGTGGATGCACGTTGCAAGGCTGCGATGCGATATTATTATGAAATACATAGTTTTTTAATAAAACTTAAGGTTTCGGGTTATTTATAGAGTTAATAATATACGGGAAAGGGGAATTTAGGGGTTTAATACTATAAGTTAGAGTTAATATGAAAATATGAGCGAAAAGGGAAAATATACGTGAAAAGGGGAAATATAGGCGGAAAAGGGAAAATATATGAAATATGAGCGGAAAAGGGGAAATACATAAGTAAAGTGCTTTTTATGAGTTATTTGCTTTTCATATATGCATAATACTTCGAGTAAAACATATTTTTTTGGGTTTTTCATGTAAAAAGGGATTTTACAATTTTCACTTTTCTTAGGCAAAAAGGGTTTTGACCTTAGGAAAAGGGGTTTTTTGTGGAAAATGAATGAAATAAGAATGTATGAAGGTAGGAAGGGGAAATTAGTGAATATAGTGATGAATGGGGATGAATGGGAAGTTAATTAATTGATCTTATAGACCTTTATTTGCTTTGTGCAATTGCATCATGGACATATAAACATATGGTAAAACATGATAAATGTACATTTGTCCAATGAATTATCAAACTTCTACAACCTTTATCTACTTACCCTTTGCTTATCCTATCATTTTTTCTTCACTTAATGGGTGCATTTAAGCTAGCAAACCCTTTTCATTTCTTTTATTTTACAAAAGAAAACTATCTAAATCTACCCTTATAACCTCCAAGGACTCAGATTAAACTGATGAACACCTTATTATTCTCTACCTAACTACTGAGCTGCCAAGATTAAACAATTTGGCCAGATCTTTATTCTCTAGCTATAACATCAAATTTAAAACATGAAGCAATCAAGATTAAACTATTTAACTGTCATGGGTTGTGGCATTTAAGACAAGCTACACACAACCATTATTTTGCAAAAAAATAATAGTGGCATTTAGGCTTGCTCACTTTCAGAGTTTATTTGTTTTCTTTTATTTCTAACCTAACATTTTATTTGATATGGACATCATCATCAATACATTTTCTTTTAAAAGACATTTTATTCACTATTGTTATGTTCATATCTTAACCTAACATTTTTTAAATATTCTATCTTATCAAAACCAAAAAATGCTACAACATTGGCTCCAACTAGGGACTTCTTTCTCATGTAGAATGCAGAGAACCTGTAGATCCATGTGCCTTCTCCTCAGGCTATGGAGTCCTTGCTGTAAGAAAAATCACACTGACATCTTGAAAAGTAAAGAAAACCGGGGTATCTACAATGAAATCTAGTTCAACTTCTTAGTACTGAATGTAATGTTTGAGAAACCTTCCATTTACAAGATAAGTGGAATATAGCCCCTCAAGATTCTGCAGCACAAAAGTGTTGTTACCCTTCACTTCAACAATTGCTAAAGGTCCAAACCATAGATTGTCAAATTTTCCATGCTTCCCTTTCTCTTCTCTCCTCACATCCCATCTTAGAACTAGATCACCTTCCTTAAAGTCCCTTTCCCTGGCTCTTTTGTCAAATGGGACCTTCATCTTATTTTGATATTTATTCAATTTGTATTGAACTTTATCTCTGTTTTCATTAAGTTTAATAATATAATTTATCCTTCTTGAAAAATCATCAGGTTTATATGTTTAATCCTGCAAGAATTTTAAAACAGGGAAGGCCAAATTGGCAGGGAAGATTGCATCTTTCCCATAGACTAACTGAAATGGAGATTTTCCAGTTGATCTCTTTGGAGTAATTATGTTTTCCCATACTGCATAAATCAAATGTGAATCCCAGCTCTTCTTATGGTCATCTAGAGTCTTTTTTATTACCTTTACCAAGCTTTTGTTAGATGACTCTGCAAGGCCATTACCTTAAGGGTAGTATGGAATTGAATGATGTAACAGAATCTAATATTTCTAGAAAAAGTTAATCATTTTAACACTAGAAAAATATTTTGCATTATCAGTGACAATTTGAGTTGGGCAACGAAATCTAGATAAGATATTTTCCTCAATAAACTTAATTACTACTAAATCAGTAGCATTTCTGACTGGAATTGCTTCCACCCATTTAGTAAAGTAGTTTGTTGCAGTGAGGATCCATCTATGTTGATTACTTGAAGTGGGGTGAATCTCTCCAACAAAATCTAATCCCCATTGAGAAAAAGGTGTTGAAACTTTTGATGGAATGAGTGGAAGAATTGTTAATTTTTGTTTACCAGCAAACATTTGACAAGGAACACAACCTCTGACCTTTTCCCCTACTTGTAAGAACAATGTGGGCCAATAAAATCCTCCCCTCAAAATATTGTATGTTGTTTCTCTCCAAGCATAATGTCCCCCACAAAATCCTGTATGAAACTGATCAATGATTCCTTCAGTTTCTGATTCTGTTAAACATAATAACAAAATATTCAATGGATCTTTCCAATATAAATTTGCATTTATAATGTAGTACTTGACTAATTTTAACCTAAGGGCTTTACACTAGCTTTTGGAGAATAATGTTGGACACTCAAAATGGATCAAGAAATTTACAATATCTTGATACCAGTTTGACAACAAAAAATTTTCATCAATGTGTATAAGACTGATCTGCTCTGAAGGTAAAGGTTCTTGTGGATTCTCCCCTTTAGGATGAAGGGAAAGTTCTTGTGGATTCTTCCCTTTTTCAAGGACAGAAGGTTCTTGTGTATTCTTCCCTTGTGTAAAGAGAGAAGGTTCTTGTGTATTCTTCCCTTGTATTTCTAAAACAGAATTGATTCCAAGTACTTTGCAGTTGGATTCAGCTAGAAGCTTGGCTAATCCTTGACCTTTTACTAACTTGGTAGTCTTGATAGTTAGATCAAACTCTAGAATTTGAGTGATCCATCCACCTCTTTTCCCATCAGTGTCTGGTTGGGTTAGGACAATTTTCACAGCACTATTAGAAACATAAGCAATAACAGGTGAATGTAAAACATACATCCTGAATGACTTCAGGGCTTGAATGAGGGCATAGGCTTGCTTCTCAATGATGTCATACTTAAGCCTAGCATCTCTCATAACCTTGCTGAAAAAGGCTATGGGTTGGTCATGGGAATCTTCATTTTTTTGTAATAGAATGGCAGCAAGGGTTATTTCAAAGGCAAAAGAGAAAATACTAAATGGCTTAGTGTAATCAGGGCTGGCTAAGGTGGGAGCTTTAGAGATAGCTCTTTTTATTTGTTTAAATTCATGCCTAGAAGAGGGAGTCCATTTGACATCATGGTCCTTTCGGAGCATGTCAGTTATATCTTTTACAATCTCTACATAATTCGGAATAAACCTCCTTAGAAAATTAATCTTGCCTAGAAAAGTTTGAATCTCCTTCTTGTTTCTAAGTAAGGTCAATGTTTCAATGGAAGATACTCATTTGGGGTCAATTACTACTCCTTCCTTTGAAAGTATATGGCCCAACAATTTTCCTTATTTGACGACAAACAAGGACTTCTTAGGGTTCAATGATATTCCAAATTTTCTACACCTGTCAAAAACCTTTATCAAGTGCTTTAAACGTTTCTAATCATATTTAGAAAAAACAGTTACGTCAACAAGATAAATAACCACAAATTTATATACCTGACCCATAAAAGCTATGTCCATAACTCTCTGAAATTTCGCTCCAACATTGGTTAAGCCAAATGGCATCCTAGCGTACATGAATGTACCCTAGGGTGTAGTAAACATCGTCTTGAACCTGATTTTGTTGTGAGAGAGGAATGATGGCTATTTGATTGGAAGAAGAATCCATACTATTAATATCTTCAATAATTTTCATAGTATTTTCATCAAGTTTTTGGTCATCTATCAATAGAGGAGTAGGAACATGTTGATCATTGCTAGGTCTCTGAAGAATTTGTAGTGGTGGATTTCTTTTATACTGGCCTTGATTTTGATTTTGAGGTCTAGTAACTATTTGTTGTATTGTCCTAGGTTGGGTCTCAATATTTGAAATCCTATTTGATACATTTCTAAGAAGAGATATTATTTCATCTATTTTTGAGTCTTTTGACTTAGTCTTAGAGGAACTAGAGGCTACTTGAACAGATTTGAGTTTTCTTTGGGTCTTTTCTTCCTTAAGTTTTAAAGAAGTTGAGGTTGCCCTATTTGCTTCCACTTCTATAGTGTTTGTTTGCATATCTTCAAGAGTTCTTGAAATTCTCTCTCATAGAATAACAGCAAAGTCATCATCAAAAGCTTTAGAAAATCTAGACTTAGCTGCTGCTACAGGGGCTTACAATTAGCAGGCATTTTGTGATAGAGTTTATTGAATCTTTTGATAAAATCAGGTATTGGTTCACCAAATTTCCTTTTAAGCTCTTCAAATTCTGTGAGGAAATAAAGAGGATCCTTTTTCACACCCCATTGATTTTTAAATATGGTTGTAAGCTCTTCCCAATTTCTAATGGAAGTTGCTAGTAACTGCCTAAACCAAATCCTCACATTTCCTTCAAGTGGTTGTACAAACAATCTCATATAAACATTTTCATCTTCAATATTCATGTTGTCTGCAAAGTCTACAAAAGCTTAAGATGATCTTCAACTGAGGGACCAGTTTCTCCATTGTACTTGGGAAGGTATTTTAAGTATCCAACTGGGAATGCATCAAGGTTATTAGGTAAGACTAAGGCAGCATATCTAGCCTGTACAATAGAGTGGAAAGCCATGACAGCAGGTGGTGTATGAGGTGCTTGAGGTATATGAGGTGCTTGAGGTGTATGAGGTTGTCCAGGTGGAGTATGAGGTGTTTGAGTGGATGTAGAGGATGAAGAAGAAGTAGAAGAAGAAGATGGTGATTTAGGGGTAGATAAACTCGTTGGAGGTGAAGGAGGAGGAGATCTCCTGAAAGACTTCAAAGGAATCTTAAGAACTAGCTTTGGGACCTGTAAAGAAATACCTTCTTTTGTTTCAAAGAGAGGATTGGTATATATAGAGAAGGTTTCCTCAGATTGTTTAGAAGAAGAAGCTTCAGTTCGGTCAAAAAATGAAAGAAATGGATAGGTGGTAGGGGATATGAAATTTATGGGTTTATATTATGGTGGATCAACACCCAACTTAGATTCAATTTTAGGTGATCCCGGTGGTAATGTGGGTATTGGATGAGATTCTAATGAATGAATAAGGTACGCTGACTTAAAATCAACTCCTCTATTTAAAAGTTCAGCAACCCTAGGTGATAAATGGGAGTAATCAGGATTAGATGGGATATTACTATAGGGGTCAAGTGATTCTAATTCTTCAGACTGTAGGACTGAAGAAGAAGAAGAAGAAGAAGGATGGTGTCCCCTTTTAGAACTGGATTTTCTTAGAAGCATTTTAGGATCTGACAGAGGACTAACTATCTCAGCTTATGAACGAGATCTGGTATGTTTAAAAGGTGCCAGCTTGGGAGTGTGGAGTCGCCGAGGTGAATGATTTTAACCTTTTTAAACCTTTAATCACCTTTAAAGGAAAAGAATGAATGAATATCATTGTCCCAAGGGAAACTTAAATGAAATTTGAATCCCTGACAATAGCGCCAATATGATGTTATACCTCTCAGATAGTAGTAGGTCAGCTACCAATGCCAGAGCATCTAAAATAGTTGTTTTGGGGTTTTTGGTTTTAATTTTGGAAGACCAATGAATGAAGATAGATGTAGAATTGAAGTAATTAATCATTTGGGTTATATTAATATCTCAGCACAGGGCTGTTATAAAGCTTTACATAGTGATATAAATCAAAATGGTGGTGAGAAGAAGACAGCAAAAAATATGATTGTCATAGTTTCCAGACTGTAAAACAGAACAATCATAAGTAGGAAAACCTTCTAAACTACGTTCCAAAGGTTCAAGGCAGTATACTTAAGCTTACACAAGATGTTGATGATTTATTGATTAGAGGGGATTAGATAAACAGACAGTTCATTAATCCATTCTCTTAATGGATGATCACTTTAGGAGCTTATAGGAAGTAATTGAGACACAATTATTCCTACCTAGATAACTTTATAGGTCATAAGCATATGAAGAAAAACATAATGATTGATAACTGGAAAAAATTACAGCATAACACAAACTGCGTAAAACCAAATTCAGAATCCTCTACTTTGTATTAAGGTTCCAGAAAGACCGAGTACATCAAGTGTCTAGAAAAGCTTTCTTCAAAGGTGGCTTCCAGGTTCAAAGTAGAATTAATAGCCAAGACTTAACAAGCAATGAACAATGAATCTTGAACTTCGAACCCATAACATCTCGAGAAGACAGTTATTTATACAATAACGAAACTAAAAAATATCCTAAAACTGATTAAGATTTATTCTAGGAAAGGAAAGATCTTCATGCAAGAAGATAGGGGCAGCTATTGAACTGCTTCTTTCTATCCCTTTTATTGAGGTTGTGTTAGCTTTGTTGTTTAATATTTTGCCCTTTAAGCTACTAGATTGTTTGAATCCTTTACGCTGGTTGACTCCTTCATTTGATCATTCATCTGATACTCTTTAAACTCTGTGAATATCCTTTAACCCTATTGAATAACCTTTACTATTTCTTTTTACCTTTACAGTGCTTTCAAGTTTTTACTGTGTTTTTCAACAGTAAATCTTTCTATATTTGTGTCACATGGTAAAGTAATTTGATATGATCTTCACATTTTTCTTCAAACTGTGTGCAGGCATTTTCTCTGTAAGCCTGAAACAGAGGTTTTTACCTAGAAAACACAAAAATTGTTAAGAAAAATATAGGTGACAAAGGTCTTCAATGGCTTTATTTGATCTTGAAAGGTTATTGGAAGGAGTCCATAGTGTATCGAAAGCTAAAATAATGGTTTATATGGGTCGTAGAGGCTTATGGAGGCTTCGTTGTGTAAAACAAGCAAAACAGAGCAAAGTGGTGTTTTTTTCTTTTAAACGGAAAAACAGTTCTTTTTGAAATATGGCATGAAGTGAGCAGTGGCCATTTTGTCGTTATGCAGGAGGTGGTTTTGATTTTCATCACACCGCTTATTAAGCACGGGAGGTTTTAGAAAGGATTCACCCGATATGGTTTAAAGCCTGACATGTAGCAATGGAGGATGGTGGAATACCACTTTTCAGGTGGGTAATGCCCGTACAGAGAGCCAACCCGAAATCGTTGAGGGCTGTTGGATTTGAATGCCTTAGAACGGACGGTGGTGGAGTGAAGGAGCAGTACAGAGAGTCCCAATGATCAAATGGAAGTAATGGCTTTATTATGGGTTAAAACTGAGATTAGTGAGGTTTCTATGGTTAAATGAAGGTTTAGGTCGATTCTTTGTTTAAATCATAAAAAACAATTTAACAAAGAAAACCTTGACAAACACAGTATGGCGGACTTGAAATTTTATGAACTCAAGCGAAGAAATGACATCGGGTCTGGGCTAATCACATATCGCAATTAGAGTTTAGTGGAGGAAGGCCCATCACAAAGGAATGTGATAGGGGCCAGACGCGATATAGAAATAAAACATGAATAATACTGCGTCGGGTCCATGTTCCTATTGCAATCGGATCGCAATGGCGGAGGGTTATTGCTTTAGCTGGGACTTGCGATGAGGGGCGAATGCGAATAGCAATGAATTGTGATATATATTTGTGTCGGGTCCAGGTCCATTGTGCATCGCATATCGCAATCGGAGGGAGTGGATGCACGTTTCAAGGCTGTGATGTGATATTATTATGAAATACATAGTTTTTTAATAAAACTTAAGGTTTCAGGTTATTTATAAAGGAGTTAATAATATACGGAAAAGGGGAATTTAGGGGTTTAATATTATAAGTTAGAGCTAATATGAAAATATGAGCAGAAAGGGAAAATATACGTGAAAAGGGAAAATATATGAAATATGAGCGGAAAAGGGGAAATACACTAAGTAAAGTGCTTTTTATGAGTTATTTGATTTTCATATATGCATAATACTTAGGGTAAAACATATTTTTGTGATTTTTTCATGTAAAAAGGGATTTTACATGGGATTTTCACTTTTCCTAGGCAAAAATGGTTTTGATTTAGGTAAAGGGGTTTTTTGTGGAAAATGAATGAAATATGAATGTATGAAGGTAGGAAGGGGAAATTAGTGAATATAGGGATGAATGGGGACGAATGGGAAGTTAATTAATTGATCTTATAGACCTTTATTTGTTTTGTGCAATTGCATCATGGACATAGAAACATATGGTAAAACATGATAAATGTACATTTGTCCAATGAATTGTCAAACATCTGCAACCTTTCTCTACTTACGATTTGCTTATCCTATCATTTTTTCTTCACTTAATGGGTGCATTTAAGCTAGCAAACCCTTTTCCTTTCTTTTTCGTTTACAAAAGAAAACTATCTAAATCTACCCTTATAACCTCCAAGGGCTCAAATTAAATTGATGAGCACCTTATCATTCTCTACCTAACTATTGATATGCCAAGATTAAACAGTTTGGCCAGATCTTTATTCTCTAACTATAACATCAAATTTAAAGCATGAAGCAGACAAGATTAAACTATTTGACTGTCATGGGTTATGGCATTTAAGACAAGTTGCACACAACCATTATTTTGCAGAAAAATAGTAGTGGCATTTAGACTTGCTCACTTTCAGAGTTTATTTGTTTTCTTTTCTGTCTAACCTAACATTTTCTTTTTGTCTTGATTTTTTAGGACATTTAACCTAACATTTTCTTTGATATGGACATCATCATCAAGACATTTTCTTTTAAAAAACATTTTATTCATTATTGTTATGTTCATATCCTAACTTAACATTTTTTAAATATTATATCTTATCAAAACCAAAAAATGCTACAACAATACCCAAGTCCTGCCTGAAGGGGTAATTATTCTACTTTGATGTGGTTGACAATGCCTTGGCCCTTAATTCCTAAGCCTTTTCCTTCATACCCCATTCTCTTCAACAGTTTGGAGCTAATTCCTGTAGTATGATTTTCAAAAATAGTGAAATCATCATCAGGAAACATACATGAAGACAGAGAACTACATTTTACCTCACATGGGTCACACTGCAGCTTTTCCAAGGCCTCGTCCTTAGCTTGCAGTTGTCGTAGTAGACTCTGTTTCTCCTTTGTCTCTTCATGTAGAATCATCTTCAATTCAACGTTCTCTACTTGAAGACTCTGGCTATTGTGCTTCAGTTCTTCACCTCTTTCGTGGCTCGCAACTGAAGCTCCAATCACTCCTTTTCCTCTGTCTCTTTCTATAGAGCTCCATACATTATTTCCACCTTTTGGTAAATTCTGAGCATGGTCTCATACATCACTTTGTCATCCTCCATCGCTTCATGTTCCATTGTTCACGCTTGCAATTCACATCCATGTAAAGACTGCTCTAACACCAAACTTGATCCGAGTTGACTCAACTCCCAAATTTAACCAAGATATTTTACTTCCGTGATGTTGTTAGAATTGCATTTAAAATAGCATAAAGGAACATATATGCATGCTTTAAAGAAGAAGGAACATGACAAGAATCAACAACATAAAACACAAGATGTTGATAATGGAGTTCGTCCAAGAGGGACTACGTCTCCGGGCCCCGGTGTCAAGATGGTGTAGGTTGCTACATTAAGTGCTCGAAAGAGTGATGATGTACATGCATGTGTTTTTTCTATCATACAAGTAATATGCCCTCACGCAGGAGTGGCTCCAAGAGATGTTCCACTGTAGGAACTCTCATTCAAAAAGGACTCTTATCAGCATGACATAATTTCACATATGTTAACAATGAGAATCCCGCCAACATGGCATCAAAGGGATCTCAATTCAAACATACATGGCGACATATGAGTATCTCGTCAACATGTAGACAAATGGATCTTAATCAAAGCATGACAATAAGTACATATCACATCAAGAACAAAACAAGATCCCACATCAAACATCAAACAGGGATCTATACAGCACAATGCATCTCAAGCAAAGAGACAAAAAATTACATGATCACACTGCATATACATCACATCAAGGAGTTATCTGAAGAAGAGGATGATAAACTGTTGGATCTGGCTACACCATCAATCTCATGGCTTCGAATCTCATGGAAAAGATTTCTCGCACATTGAATGCTGACACTTGCACTCCACTTCGAAAAGTGGCTGAAAAATGCAATGATAAAATCGAAAATTGGATTACACCATCAGATTCGTGGCGTCGAATAGTGTAAAATCAACTATCAAATTTCTGAATTCTAACAAAGTGAAAATCTGGGGCTACAGGAATCTTTTAGATTCCCCCTAAATTCCTCAAAGATTCCCCCCTCCGGGTCATCTGAAGATCTGTTACTCATATTAAAATTATGTCTGCACCATCAGGTTCATGTTGCTGAGAGGTGTAGGATCGACATAAAGTTTTTCCAATTTGGACACTAGAAAAATTTCACCCTCCTGAAAATTGGGCTCAATCATGGTTCCTTTTGCCTCTTTCCCATGCTCATGGTTCCACCTGCAAATTAATAAAAAAAAATTCTCAGACTCTGTGTCGCATTCTGCCTCCCTCCTCGCGCACTGAGAAAAATGGGTTTATAATAAAGTTCGTGGGCAAAAATTACAATCAAGCGCCATGGTGCGTTGGTTAGGGTGGAGGTAATAAGGTGGGTAGTTCAGGGGATCAAATCCCGCCTGCGCCATATATACATTACAAATTTTTTTCATGTGTTAATTTTGTCCTTGGTTGGTTGCATGGTCTGTGGTGGCATGTCTTTTTTATGGTATTTTGCGTAACCGTAAAATGGACACATTTAAATGGGCGAAGTTTCTATTGTGTGTTGTATGGTTTGAAACGTCGTTTAAATGGAGGTGTTAAATGGGGCTGCCACATGGTGGCAGGCCAGCCCACGTGGTTGGCACGGGTTAGATACTTGCTGACCTCCGTATATATTAAAAGTGGTATGGGGATAAGGGTGTGGGACGGGTCCACCGGAGGTGGCCCACCCACCCCAATATAATTATATATAATGCGAGTATGGTGGCAGTGGGCCGTTGGGGATCACGTCATGTCGGCTCTTTTTTTAATTAAAATTTTGTTTAAGGTTTGGGTCTGATGGGGGTGGTGGGGGTCATGGCCCACCACCACTTTAAATATATTTTTTTTATTTTCAATACAATTAATAGGCATTTTTGAATTTGTCTAATATAACGGATATTAGAGAAATTAAAGAGGCAACAATTTCTCCCGCTCTCAGGAGCTAGGTTCGCTCACGAGTTGATGGTGAATTTGTATGACCATTAACATGGCCCACTGTCCAACTTTGACCAAAACTTTGACTAGCTCTTTCTCCCTCATACTAGCTCTGATTTGAGTGTCATTCACACCGTTGGAATCAGGGCGACGATCACTTCGATCTGGTGCTAGTTTGGGAGCAATCTGACCACTTTGAATTTTCACCCTTTCTAAGTCCTCTAGGACTTCTGCATATGTCTAGAGCCACCTGGATCATTAGGATTACATAGAAAATATTGGTCATTGCAAATTGAAGCTAAGCATTAGGATTAGCTGGATGATTTAAATGTATGCCTAAACCATGAACTTCAGAAGGGTTGCTTTGTTCTTCCAGACAAGATCCCAACTTTGACAGATGGTGTTGAAGGTCTTCAATCATGGTGTGTAATGCTCCAACCTCATCCTCAATATTAGCAACCTACTTACGTTTGGAATCATTAGTCTCCAAATTTTCATAGGCCACCACCATTTGTTGATACAGCAAGTCCTTAATGTCTGAGAACTCCGCTTTGATCTCTGCGACCGCCTATGCACACTACACACAAACAGTAGGAGTCGAGGAGGACAGAAGAATTTGTTGACAAGTTATTGTTCGGCATGATACCTCCTTCTCCATATTGAAAAGTGTAACTAGATTTGGTCTTCATAATGACATATAATTATGATTTTATGTAATGATATGTAAAGAAGAAAAATAGAATTATTATATTGACTTGCCTCATGGGTTTCATGAGCAAGAGATTTTTTTTTTTTAAGTCAAGACTCCCATTGAGCGTCTTTAAGAATTTTTTGTCATCTAGTCATAAAATGTTAGAGTCATTGTCATGTAATTAAGTCATGTTACACTTTTCATAAAGTCAAAATTGTCTATGTAAAGCATCCTCCAACACCTTGTTACTCATCCTCTTCAACTCGGCCTACAATGATGGAAGAACATGCTAGAAGAAGTCGGCCTAACCTCCAGCTATTATGTCGGCCTAAAGGACATATGATGTGATGTATATATAGCCAAACTCGGCCTCCATTAGAGGAAAGCAACTCAACTTGATCTTGACAAGAAAAAGTGTGAAGTAGAAGGAAAACAAAAGTGTGAAGAAGGGGTCAAGAGAAGTGTGAAGAAAGAGGAGTCAAAGAGAAGTGTGAAGAAAGAGGAGTCAAAGAGAAGTGTGAAGAAGGGAGAAGAGGGTTGCTTCTGCGAAGTGTGAAGATAGGTTTCTTCCGGGATCAATGAAGGAGAGATTCTTCTGGGGCAACAAAGAGAAAAGGTTTCTTCTGGGCAAGTGAAGAAGAGGTTTCTTATGGGAAAACGAAGGAAAGGTTTCTTTTGTGCAAGTGAAGAAGAGGTTTCTTCTGGGCAAGCAAAGGATAGGTTTCTTCTAGGGCAGAAAAAGAAGGATTCTACTGGGTGACCAAGATAGAGATCTAGAGACCAATTTTCTCTAGAAAATACCAATGATTCCCCAGAGACCGATATTCTCTAGAGGAATCGAAGAAGAAACAGTAAAAATTATAGAGACCGAGTTTCTCTAGAAGGAGCCAAGGAGAGAAGTTTGAAGGAAGTTGAGGAAGGGAAGAGGTACAACATCGAGGTTAGTGACAAGGTTCTTGGGAGGATACTAGAGTCAAGGGTCTATGTCATGGTCTTAGTACTCGTCAATTGAAGATCTAGAAGAATAATTTTGATCAGGTTTTCCTCTCAAGAGGTGAGACGTTTTGGCCCTAACTGACAAGCCTACATATAATGTCACTTGTCTTTTATTATTGGTAATTGTCTTCATGAAAAGAACAAAATAATAACATAACAAAGAAAATATCATAAGCTAAGAATTCAAATTATATCACAAGCAATTACCAAGCAGAGAAATATTTTAACTATCCATGCCCTAGATTTCTCAACATGGTATCGGAGCTTAAGTACTGAAGTCAGAAAGAGGCATTCAAAGAAAGTTGACACACAAGAATCGACCTTCATAGAAAGGTCAAAGCAAGTTGAATAACTCTAATCCATCCAATCAAGCATCAAAGAAGGATCATAGCAGATTCAAGGGTTACCAAGGACAAGATATTTGAAACCTTAGATCAAATAAATCTACATCAACAAGAGCCTTGAAATCATCTTCAAGAAAGAAGGAAGACTAAATCACTAAATAAGGATCATGAATCAAGCTCTCTCTTATCAATCTCAAGAATAAAATCTACCATCAACATAAATATTAAGGAGGAAGCAAGGATCAATCTCTCAAGTAATTCTATGACTATATCTAATAATAACAAAATGTATTTTTTCAAGGAAAGCAATAAATTGGTCGAGGCTGCAAATTTTCTTGCATGGAAGAAAAGGACAGACCTAAATCTTATTGAGAATGAGGTCATGGATCACATAAAGGGATCAATAACCCAGCCTCCAAAGGAATATAATCAATCACATGCTAGATTCATGAAGGGAGAAGTGAGATCCCAAAGGATTCTTATAGAATCTATAAAAGATTCTCTAATCCTATATGTATCAAAGTTGGAGACTGCAAAATCTATATATGACAAATTGGTAGAGTTGTTTTTTGTAAGTACTGCAAGAGAAGTAATCCCATTAAGGAAAGAACTCTAAAAACTGAATATATCCAAGGAAGATGGAATAGCCTCGTACTTTATGAGGATATCAGAAATTCGAGATCAACTAGAAGAGCTGGGAGAAGTCATGTCTGATAGAGAGATGACCATAGTGGTACTAAATGCACTAATGGAAGAATGGGGTAACTTAACTTCAAGTTTATATGGAAAGAAAGAGACTACTCCATGTCAAGATCTATGGTCACTCTATAAGATCGAAGAAACTAGACTGAAGGCAAAGGTTGATGTCAAACCAAATCAGCGCAATCAAGCATACGCTGCTATGGCAAGAAAGAAAGGGAAATTTGGAAAGTTAGGTCCTGAAAAGAAAAGGAGGAACATGGATAAGGTAAGATGATATGGATGTCAAGAACTTGGGCAATATAGAATAGATTGTCCTAAATGTAGTAAGGACAAGAGGAATAGGCAAGAAGTGCATATTACTAAAGAAGTGAAAGAGTCTCAATCAAAGAATTGTAAGAATGAATAAATAAAAGATCCCTACTATGATTGAGATGATCTTATTCATTAGAAGGTTCTTTTCACTTGTAAATTATAGATAGGAAGCAATGTATAATATAGGATGCATCAGATTAGAAAATAGCATCGTGATATAAGCATTAGAATTAAGAGCTCATGACATGAGGAGAACTAATACCTGAAAGAAATCCTATTGAATACAAAGAATAAGAGCTCTTGGAAACCTCACTGAAATACCAAGTGATAATTATAGAAATAAGTAGATGTCATCATCGACTAGGATCATCATACAATAGTCAATAAAGAAACATATGCTGGGTAAGGATATGAAAGATCCTCAAGTTCCTCTAATGGAATCCTCATCGAAGGATCCACTGATCTAGAAAGGAAGCAAGAGTTTCAGCAAGAATTCCAACTCATGGGATTCAAGGGATGATGGCATGATAACATAACAGGAAAGCAAGTCTAAAGGATAAAGTTATTTCATTCAAATGAAGTTTCTACAGGAAGTCTGGATGACCGAAAGGAAAGATGAGGTATGTATGCTTACATAGATTATTATGAAATTCATGTCATATGGTTTCATATAATATGTATCACTATATCACTATTACCATCTTGGGAAATATGATAGAGAGAATAAAGGATCTCCTCCTCTAAAAGATTGCAGGAAGGCATAAGTCACACTAGATGAAATCAACATAATATGTTCTCATATGAATCATGAGGAAGTTCACTACAATTAAGGAACTCTTATTGAAAGCTCCTGGGAATGAAGTGTGAAAATATAAGAAGAGATCGTGATAATATGCAACAAAGGTAG
The DNA here is from genome assembly GCA_000404065.3 of Pinus taeda. Taxonomy (NCBI): domain Eukaryota; kingdom Viridiplantae; phylum Streptophyta; class Pinopsida; order Pinales; family Pinaceae; genus Pinus; species Pinus taeda. The sequence continues at coordinate 101,836 of APFE031133456.1, forward strand.
AAGGAATTCAACATCCTAAGTCAAAGAAGATTTTACTAAAATATCTCCTGGAAAGATATGAAGAATTAGATGGAAGTCGGAAAAATATAAAGACCCTTGACAATGGATATCTTTGGGAAATGTGTCAATCTACATGCAGGATGTTGATACCTACAGGGATATGTCATGATGAAATAACATCACAAAGGTAGTTTTGATTTAAGCGTTCATTTCTTATTTTTGAACTAATATCTGGATGGGCTTATGTAGGACTGCCTAAGGGAAGATCTGTGGATGACTTCCAAGAGTACGATATTGAAGGATGTAAGATCCTTCCAGAAAATATGGCATGAAGGCAGAATGACATAAAGCAAAGGCCAAATGAAAAATCTGATGGATTATTTTCTGATGAGATGCGGACATGACTAACTTATAGATGAAAGTGATGGATGGTTTGTGCCCTATGAGGAACTCCCCAAAAGATGAAGACTCCATGACAAAATAAATTGATGGCAACGAAGAAGAGAGGAGTTCTTCAAGCAACTGGTTGTTCAACATGAGGAGTTTTTGTAGGTCCCTAATTGAGAGGGAGTCAGAAAAAGAAGTTTCTTACTTGGAAGAAACTTGGAAATTTCTAAGCCAAGAGGGAGCTTAGGTACATTCCTTTTTTATGAATGAGTACATTCCTTATTGGAATATGGCCTCCCTATTTGAGAGGGATAGATAGACATGACATTATGTTTTTCACCTAGGAAGACAAAATGGAGGATTGGGTAATAATTTGGAATTTGTACTCTTTGAGGATGAGATAGGGCATCCAACAGAAAGAGTAGACATGGAGGACTGATATTCTTTGAAGGTTTGGGAGTCCAAGATAAGAATAGTCCTCATGGAACATACCTTGAGAAAACTTGGGTGGCGTATGTTCCAAGAGAGACAATGATGAGGGTGTATTAAAATCAGTGGTCTCGCCAGCATTGAGATCAGATCTTGTGGAGATAGGGAGTTTTTATTCAAGGAATTTCTATGTAACAATGTTGGTTGATATGATGCTATACAAATGAGTTAGCAATCTGAATTCTTCTTATGAGAAATTCTTTAGATTGAGAAAGTCCAAGTACCATTATGAATAACTCCCTAGTTAAGAGGAAGTGTTGAAAAACGTAACTAGGTCTGGTCTTCATAATCACATATAATTACGATTTTATGTAATGAGATGTAAAGAAGAAAAATAAAATTATTATATTGACTTGCTTCATGGGTTTCATGAGCAAGAGAATTTTTTTCAGTCAAGACTCCCATTGAGAGTCTTTAGGAATTATTTTTCATCTAGTCATAAAATGTTAGAGTCATTTTCATGTAATGAAATCATGTTACACTTTGTATAAATTCAAATTTGTCTATGTAAAAATCCTCCAAGACCTTGCAACTCATCGTCTTCAAGCCGGCCTACAACGATAGAAGAACATGCTAGAATAATTCGGCCTAACCTCCATCTATTATGTCAGCCTAAAGGACATATGATGAGTTGTATATATAGCCACACTTAGCCTCCATTAGAGGCAAGCAACTCGACTTGATCTCGACAAGTAGAAATGCGAAGTAGAAGGAAAATAGAAGTATGAAGAAGGGGTCAAGGGAAGTGTCAAGAAAGAGGCTCAAAGAGAAGTGTCAAGAAGGGAGAAGAGAGTTTCTTCTAAGCTGTGAAAAGATTGGTTTCTTCTGGGATTAGCAAAGGAGAGATTCTTCTAGGGCGACGAAAAGAAAAGATTTCTTCTGGGAAAGTGAAGAAGAGGTTTCTTCTGGGAAAGCGAAGGAAAGGTTTCTTTTGGGCAAGCGAAGAAGATGTTTCTTTTGAGCAATCAAAGGAGAGGTTTCTTCTGGGGAAGCAAAAGAAGGATTCTACTAGGTTACCAAGATAGAGATCTAGAGACCAAGCTTCTCTAGATAAGACTAGTGAAATCCTAGAGGCCGATATTCTCTAGAGGAAGCTTAGAAGGAGCAGTAAAAAGTATAGATACCAAGTTTCTCTAGAAGGAGTCGAGGAGAGCAGTTCGAAGGAAGTCGAGGAAGGGAAAAGGCAAAGAATCAAGGTTAGTGACACGGTTCTTGGGAGGATACTAGAGTCAAGGTTATGTGTCATGGCCTTGGTACTTGTCAATTGAAGATCTAGAATAAGAATTTTGTTGGGACAAGGTCCCCTAGGGTCAATTTTGGGGCAAAAGCCCAAGTTTTGGGGTAGAAAGCCCAAGTTTTTGCTATGTAAAGTGTAAAGTCTCTGCAAGTTATGGTTGTGGAGTGCATAGATAGTAAGTGTCATAAAGGGATTTTCCCTTCTTTTATGTAAGTTGTGTAAGCTTTAGTAGATCTACCCATGGTCCATAGACCATGAAATTGTATAAAAAGGAGAGTCTTAGAGAATCTAAGGAATAATAGTTGAGATTTCAATGAATGTAATGGGTCATAAGAAGTGAGGAGTGAAGAGTCTTAGAGTAGAAGAGAGGCTCTGCAGCTGTGTGTGCAAAGGCCTATAGTAGAGTCTGCAGTTGAGTGGGCGGACCCCTTGCAGCTGAGTGAGTGAACCCCTGCAGCTGAGTGCGCAGGGTAGTCTCGAGTTTGTAAGAAGAACAGAAGAATTAATAAAGATATTATTTTGGAAATATATGTGTTTTGTCCATTTACCTAGGTTATGAATGATTGCATTTATGATATGATAAATGATGGGTTTATGATTTAATATTGTATTGATGCACGATTTTGAATGGTTTACATTGTTATATGAATGCAAGTACTAATATTTATTTATGCGAAGAATATCTTAATGCATGTTAAAGATATCTGATACTTAGGCCGACCTTGGTAAATACAGAACCAAGAGTAATTACAGAGGCACGCAAGCAGTTGATTCACTATTTAGGGTCCACGAAAGACACTCGTAGACCTTTGCGAAGGTCTAGAGGCTGGTAAGAGGAAGTTATATCGATAAGCCTTAAGCGCTTATCGATTTACGCGAAGGCAGGTTTAGGGTATAAAATGACATCACGCTCATCCATGGGTATGGAAACTTGGTTCCAACATCCTCCCATACTGCTTCGGGTGAGACTTCAGTCCGCGCTCCACGGATTGATGTCGAAAGGGCCAGTGGTGTAGGGATTTTTTGGCAAACTTAACTGTGAACCTAGGTCAGGACCCACTAATCCAACAAATGGTTTCATTGCCAGGACCGGGATCTGCATAAAGAGATGTGTGATGTCGCATTACTGGAATCCAACAAAGAAAGAAATTGAAGATTGGTTGGATAGAAAGATCCACGAATTCGCGGCACAAGAAAATAAAAATCCGCGATTGACGAAAGAATAGTGGTTGGATATGTACCTGTACACAGAGATACAAGAAATTTTCTTTTGTTCCTTCTTGATTGAGCTATACGAGTGGATCGCTAAATTGGCAGACGGCCAGGGAAGGTGGAGGCTTGACGGCCCAATAGTGTGGACCCCACAGTTAGTGCGGAGATTGGAAGCCTCTGAAGATAAGATCGCATGAACTGTCGATAACTGGCTTGATCATGTCATCGAAGGATTTGTGACAGATTTCGTGGTCGATACCTTAGTCAGCTACAGTGAAGCAAAGCGGAGCTTCTTCAAGGGACCTCGAGGTAAGTATTTAAGGTGTTTGAATACTTGGATTAAAATGCTCTTGTGTGAAAAACGGGTTATGCAACTACCTTGATGTTTGGAGCTATGCGAAGTGGAAATTTATTCAGGGATAAAAGGAGAACATGTCCTGAATATAGCCCATTGATTGAGCATCCTCTAAGTGACGACGAAGAAGCAGCACAGGCTTCACCGTAAAGTGCTACACAGATAATAAGGCAAGGGTTCCTGCGAATACCCCATCTGCCCACACCACCTCCATATTCACCTATGCCACATACACCTTTGCCGACACCTCCACCACCGTTTAATATGGCGAATACAATGAAGTTGCACGTTTTCAAGGGCTTGGGAAATGAGGACCCGTACCAATTTTGGTTTGTTGCAAAGGTTGTGCGGCAAGCCCAAAACATTATAGATGATCAGATGAAGAAGGAAAAATTGGTTACTACTTAACAGAAGCGCGCGCTATAGGGGTGATTTTAGGGGCGAATGTTCACCCTTTGGCGAAATTAAGGGGTTTTAAATTTTTAGTGGGCGAATATTTTGTATCATAGTACATTTTTACAAATC
>APFE031133456.1:111132-124930 GCA_000404065.3 Pinus taeda
ATATTATTGATAAAATCGCCTTCCATTTTTCCTATATACCATGGAGATTCGCCCATTTATTATACATGTAAATTTAGGGGGGGTTCTTAAAATTTTCCCTGGCATGCTAACATGGTATATTAAATACTGCACTGATAACCAGATGGCTGAGTTGGTAGATATTCAAATTGTGTTGAATAAGGAATTCATTAGACCGAAGTGTGAAGCAAAATCGATCATGGGATTCAAGGAAATCATGATGAATCCTGGCGAGACACCCTGGGAGTTGGATTAGAGATTGAAATGCAAGATCCGTGAAGCCAACATGAATCTTACGAATGGGCATAACCGTGAATGGTTTGTTGCTTCGCTCTTTCCTCATCTGAGGGTTGCCTTACCACAACAAAAGATTATGACCCAGGCGGAAGCCCTATAGATTTCGATGAGATTACATGAGACACAGATTCAAGATGTTTCTTTGGTAGTTTAGAAAATTCATATGAAGTTACAGAACCTTTGCCTAGAATTCCAAATTCTGAAGAAGGATAGAGCGGCTCGGCCAGAGGTGCGTGAAGAAGTTGTGTTTGAAATGTAAGCGTCAAGGGCATGATAAAGATCATTGCCCTGTCTTTGTGAATTATGTTGCAGGAGGAGGGTTGATGCCTCTGAGACCGAAAACTCAAGAAGGGCCAAGTACAGGGCGCGCGCTATGGTGTGCTATCTGTCAAGTAGTTGGAATACTTGTGACAGACAATTGTCACTTACTGCAGAAATTTGTACAGACACCACAACATCTCTTCTACAACTTCTACACATCAGTAGGTCACAATGAGCACAATTGTCATAGTTATGAGTTAATGATGGAGAGAACGCCCACATACTGGATGCAGATAGAAAATCAGCCTCCGAATCAAGGCACTGGGGGAGCGGGAGGAGGATATCAAGGGCGCGGACGAGGCCGAGGCGGAGGAGGACCTGCGAGAGGATGGGGACAAGTTATTTGCTACAATTGTGGGGGGCCAGGACACTACACGCAAGAATGTACAAACCCAACGCGCCTGTCATGCTGATACTGTACTTAGTTTGACCATTGGACAGAAGATTCCCCTGTATTAATAGCTAAGATGCGAGAAAAGGGGATGCAACCACAGAAGCCTACCTAGAACCTACAGATGATGAGAACCAAACCCCAGGAAGAGGATCCTAATGTGAATATCATGCTGTGAAGTGGAATGATGACTGGTGAAGATAAGGGAAAACGTCCTGAATAAAGTGAATGGGCCTGGAAAGCTCTAGAGAAGGAGGTTGGCTTTGATTTAGAGTACACGAAAGAAACCTTCATGGAAGTGAAGAAAAGCTTCGCCAAAGTTTCGATCTCAGGAACTCAGGATAAGCAGTCTAAAGAAATGGACCCATCCATGCTTACTACCTTTTTGGAGACCTACATGAAGCTAATACGTGATAGCAAGGCTATGAAAATATTACAGGAGTTGATCAATAAATATGTTGGTAAAGAAAATGCTCATGAGGGACCGCGCAAAGCATAAGGCAAGAACAGGGCGTGAGATGAAGCTCACCGTCCAAATAAGAGAGTATGAAATGGACCAAGTTATTATGGATCTTAGGTCATAAGCAAATGTTTTTCCTAATCAGACATAGGAGAGAATGGGGAGACCTGCGCTGTAGTGGTCTCCAATTTTCAATTGAGGATAGTGAATCAGCAAAAGATTAACCCCATGGGAAGATTTCAGGGAGTGACAATAGATATTGAAGGTGAGAGCGCATTGGCTGATTTCGAAGTGATAGAGATTGTTGATGACAGAAATCCCTACCCCATGCTTCTTGGGATCGATTGGTCTATGACATGAATGGGGTGATTAACTTGAAGAAGCGGGTGATGTCATTTGAAAGAAAATTGCTTTGCGTAATAGTACCTTTGGATCCTGCAGAAGGACCGCGCTATACTGAACTAGTCTGCGATTATGAAAGTAACGACAATTTGGACCATATTTATAAGATAACAGCGTGAGATCAGGATTGGGGGAATCCAACAGTTCTTGGACGTATTTCATGGGACCACAAAATATCATGCACATCAGATTCAGATGAGGAATTGGAACACTGGCAGAATCGATTGCACAAAATGTCTACGTTGTGCTGTAATATGATGACTAATTCATTGTAGATAAGGAGTTTGCCTTATTATGATGGTTTAACTGAAGTTGATAAATTTTTGGATGCTTTTGGAAAAGAAGTACTAGAGAAGCATCGCTTCCAAGCCTTGGACTTGGCGCTGCGCGATACGCCTGCAAGATGGTGGGGTACGTATAAAGACAATTTCAATGGATGGTGCGAGTACAAAGGAATGATGAGGGTGTGAATTGGTCACCCAAAAGTGTGATTGATAGATAAATATGATGGGAGGAGTGACCTGCGCGATCACTTAGCCAAATGGACTGATGCTTGTGGAGCAGAACTGCAACCGAAGTGGGTGCATTTTTCTGTCACACTTTAGATATAACATTGATGAATTGGTACTTAGAAAAAGAGCTACGCCATGGTACGGACGAATGGGATATTTTGAGACAGGGATTCTTAATGACATTCAACTTGGAGGATGGATTCGAGTGCATCAATGAAGCGATGCAGGAGGTCAAAGCAGCGATATTCAGAATACCGCAAGATCCCTTGGATTTGATTCAACCTGATTGGACCACCCAGCTGCGCCATGCGCTGGAGTGCTACAAGGTGACTGTTGAAGAAGAGGAGGATTCAAGGAACATTAATATCCCAGAGCTAGAAGCTCATAGTGAAGTTGAGGGGTCACAGATAGACAAGTGAAAATTGGAGCAGAGGCAGAGCCAAAGTTTGCAAAGATAGGGGACTACTGGGATGATGCTACAGTGGATAAGGTCGTTGATATGCTCCGTGAGTACCAGGATTTGTTCCCTACAAAGTTTTCAGACTTGAAGAGGATAATAGGTCATTTAGGAGTGATAGAAATAATGTTGAAACCAAATGCGAAGCTTGTGAAGCAGAGGCCATATCGCCTCAATCCTAAGTACAAGGAAAAGAGCTGTTTGGAGTTGGACAAGATGTCGGCAGCGGGTATTATTGAACCAATGGAGGAGTATAATTAGGTAAGTCCAATGGTCATTCCGAAAAAGAAGCAGAAGGATGAAATAAGGATATGTGTAGATCTCAGGAAGTTGAATGATGCTTGCGTACATGATCCGTTCCCAACTCCGTTCACCGATGAAGTGTTGGATAATGTAGGGTGACAGGAAGCATATTCATTCACTGATGGGTTCTCGGGGTACCATCAGATCAAGATCGCGTGGGAAGATAGGAGCAAGACGACCTTCACGACTGAGTGGGGATGTTTTCAATATACTATAATGCCTTTTAGACTTAAGAATGCGTCGGCAATATTTTCGCGCGTAGTCATTACAGCATTCAAAGAGTTCATTCACAAGTTTTTGGAGGTATACTTTGATGATTGGACGATGTTTGGACTGCTCAAACGCCATGTAGCTAGTTTGTGCTTGATGTTGGATATGTGCCAGAGGTATTAGATCGCGCTAAACTTGAAGAAGTGTTTATTTTGCGCCCCTTTTGGAATCTTGTTGGGTCATGTAGTGTGCAGAAAAGGATTAATGGTGGACCCGGCTAATATCACAGTTATAATCAATTTGGAGGCACTGAAGATTGTTAAACAGTTGCACGCAACACTGGGTCATACTGGTTATTATTGAAAGTTCATCAAGGGTTATGCTCAGATTACCACGCCAATGGAAAAATTGTTGAAGAAGGACTCTACATTTTGTTGGAATGAGGAATGTCAGTGGAGCCTGGATGTGTTAAAAGAAAAGATGTTCACCGGGTCGATCCTAGTCTTCCCAGATTGGAAGAAGGAATTTCATGTGCATGTGGATGCATCATGTATTGCGTTGGGAGCAGTACTGAGAAAGGACAATGAAGGAGAACTCGATCACCAGATAAAATTTGTGAGCCGAAAGATGTCTAAGGCTAAAAAGAACTATTCGACGACGCAACGTGAAGGGTTGGCTATGGTGTGAGTGCTCCAAAAGTTTAGGCATTACTTGTTGGGCAGACACTTTAAGATGTATACAGACCATTCTGCATTAAAGTACCTGGTCAACAAGCATTGTTTGGGGGGGGGGGGGGGGGGGGGGGGGGGGAATATGCAGATGGTTGATGTTGTTTCAGAAGTATGATTTCAAAGTCATTGTGAAGCCAAGGAGATTGAATGTCGAACAAGATCATCTGTTGCGCATTGAGACCAGAGAGGAGCCTACCAACTTAGAGGAAGGGTTTCCTAACGCACATATCTTTGTGATGCACGTGGAAAACAATCATTTTTCAGGCATCATCCACTTCCTGACTATAGGAACGGCTCCAGAAGGATACACGAGTCAATAGAAGAAGGAATTGGTAGTGCGCGAGGCAGAATTTTCTGTTATTGCAGGTCACTTGTATAAAATGAGATTGGATGAGATATTGCAATGATATGTGCCTGATTTTGAACATATCAGTATCCTTGATGAAGCTCATGGAGAAGCTGTGGAAGGTCATTATGCAAGAAAAGCAATAGTGAAAAATATTTTACGTGTTGGGTTATGGTGGCCAACATTGCATGAGGATTCAAAAGCATATTGTAGGGCGTGTAATGCATGTCAGAGAATCAGTAGGCCATCGTGGAGGGATGATCTACCTTTGAATCTGCATGTATCATTGCGACCATTTGAGAAATGGGCAATTGATTTTGCAGGACAAATTCAGCCTCTAGGGAAGAAGACGGGTGCGCAGCATATCATCACCGAGACTGAGTATTTGACCAGATGGGTAGAGGCGCAACCCATGAAGGATTGTACAATGGCAACAGCTACGAAGTTCCTATTTGAATATGTACTAACTAGGTTTGGTTGCCAAAAGATTTTGATGAGTGATCGTGGCACACACTTCCTTAATGAAACAATCAGCGCGCTGATGGAAGAGTTCCAAGTTTATCATCAGAAAATCATGTTGTATCATCCTCAGGCCAATGGGACGGTGGAAGCTTTTAATAAGATATTGGAAAATGCATTGACAAAGGTTTGCAATGCGCAAAGGAATGATTTGGACGTGCGCATACCAGCGGTGCTATGGGCTTATAGAACTACTTGTAAAAAGTTGACTGGACACACAACTTTCACGCCAGTTTATGGCATAGAAGCAGTGATGCCGATGGAATACATTGTGCCTAGTCTACGCATAGCGCCATTCATAGGTATGGCAGATCGCAGAGCCCTAGAAGAGTGGCTCGCACAACTGATAGAGCTAGAGGAAGATAGATTCTTGGATGGATTTAATCAACAAGTTCAAAAGGAGTGTGAAAAGGCATGGCACAATCGGCACATCAAACTATGTACCTTCAAGGTAAATGATTTACTTTTATTATATGACAGCAAGTTTGATAAGTTCCTAGGAAAATTTCAAATGCATTGGCTGGGGCCATATGTTATTAAGGAGATTACCGATGGTGGAGCAGTTCAACTTGTGATATTTAAACGAGATCCATTTCCCATAAAAGTAAATGGCAACCGATTGAAGCCATACACCGGGGATCTAGCGAGATGACTATATGATGGTAGCACAGTATTAGCGCTCCAGGCAGTTGCAAGGAGGCACGGGACTATAAACTACACTGCCTGGGTTGTAGAGCTATGTGACAAAGGGTCTCCGCAGAACGGAAGGATGTCACAATATCAACAGAAGCGTGAAAGGTGTTGCACTAGAGGGGTGGAGACCGTGCATCCAGAAAGTGATTGTTACTATCACTATTCATGATTTGACTACCAGAAGAAGGTTAAGAGGAGCGGGATGCTGACATTTAAGGCATTTAAGGCTGAAATCAAGTGTGAAATATTTGGAAATCTGCCGCCAATCTCGCATTTATGAACGAATTTTGGGGGCACCAGTCGAATTTGAATTTGAATTTGCCTATAAAGTACAGATGGTTGTCCAACGAGAAACACTTTGAATTCTCAGAACTTCTAGGTTTTCTTGTCTGTTGCGTGAGCTCTTTGAGAATTTTCTCACAAGCCCTGTGTCTGAGTCTAATCAAAACCTCATTAATAGCATCATGTCTACACCAGCTGAGACCGCTAGTACTGGGGGAATTGTCACCTCTAAGGGGGATGCCCTTGAGGTCATGAGTATAGAGGTTCCTACAGCAATGCCTAAGGCGCCAAGGTCACCTAGGCCAAATCCTACGATGATGAGAGAGGCTCCCAAGCCCAAAAAGGATAAACAAAATAAGACATTTCCAATGTGTGAGTCACCAAGGAAACATGTAGCTACATAGGCTCATTGGAAAGAAAAGAAAATTGCATAGGAGAAAGTTAAAGTGGTAGACCTAGAGGTTGAGGAGGGCATGTAAGACATCGATATTGAGGGGGTAGACCCTATTTCAAAGTTGTCAGAATACATCCCTCTGTGCCAGGGAAAGGTGAAGGTCCCGAAGGACCCAGATGAGGGATAGTTCCTCCTTAACGCACCCCTGCTACCGAAAAACATAACTTTTGAAGGTCTGTGCTTGGCACACATCCCAATTCTAAAGCTTGAAGATTGGGATTTAGGGGAAATTTAACGGTTTCCCTCACCTGGCTACCAACACCTTCATGAGGCGAGTGTCCTACAAGGAGTCTCGTGTCAGCACACTGGAGCTAGTGGAATGGATTTGTGGGGTAAATAAGGCAGGATTGTTGAACCTGCTATGGGTGCCTCACTACCACCGCGCCCCCATAAATTTGACAATCATTAAGCATTTGTTGCGCCTTGTGCATGACGGGTGCTTGTGGTTGAGTGAGTTGATACCAATCACTGATATGTTGATCCATCGGATCACATTGTTACCTCACTCTGGACTGAATCCTGCAAAGGCATTTGGCGGAAATACGGGTGAGTGCGACCTCGCTGAGAAGATGAATAACAAGTTCAAACTTGTCAAGGGAGTGCACGGGTATTCTATTTCCAGTATTACTGACCCCACGATGAAGGTGGCCACCTAAAGTTTTGCTAGAAAAGTGATGAGAAAGTGTCGTGCGGATGAGGTGTTAGCACCAGTGCTTTCATTAGCGGCTCAATACACAGAAGGCATACAGTTCAATTGGGCACACTACCTGTGCAACAATTTCCTCGCGAACTGTAGAGAGGCATAGGACAAAATCAAGACTTTCCATTATTCATGGTTGTCATTATCAATTGTGTTGGTCGTGTGGGAGTTACAAGAGGACAGCCAATTTCCTCTAGTCGAGACTAATTTACCATAAGCAGCCAAGTTTTCTTCTCTCTGGGCTACAAAGGACGTTCCGCAAGTTCGCAAAAGCAAAATATTTTGGGTGCTGATGGAGGAAAGCATCTACGCAACCATCAACCAAAAGTCATGGTTGTCACCAACCATCTTTGAGTAGTTATCTGGATACACGGAGTTCAAGGCAGACTTCCACTATGTTTAAATCTGGGCACTGAAGGATTGGGATCAGAAGTGGTATGATCTTCCCTACTTGGTTACAAATGATGCCATTATCGAAGTCCTTAAGCGATGGCTAATAGATTAGCACACACCATTGGATTTGGTCGCCAGGTCTAGCAACTCTGCAGAGAAGCAAAAAAAGGAAGCAACCCAACTGAAGGTTCAGCAGTTGGCAGAAAAGAGGAAGAAGGAGACTGAGGAGAAGGCCCATGTAGGAGTGGAGTGCGCCAAAAAGGAACAAGCGAAGCAGGAAGAGCGCGAATTTGATAGAAGTCAGAAATTTCCTTCGCCTAGAATGGAGGAAGATGAATAGTCAGAACAGGGCGATAGAGATCTGGAGAGCACTCCTTTCCACGTAAAGCTACATAGAGAATAGGAAAAGGAGGCACAACGAAAGAAGACCAAAGCCTCCAAGTCGCCGCTAGATCTAATCACCTTGACGGAGGGTGACTTGGATGATATTGGAGATAAGGTAAGGGATATGACAGCAGAATTGTTGCAACAGTTTGAGCAGCAGTAGAAGCAAGCACTAGTCGCTATACAGACGGGTTTGTGCGAGCTACAGATCCAAACAACTAGAATGCAGGCAGGTACAGGGCAGAGTAGCGCGCATCAACTAGTTTGGCATCGAGGACCACTCAAGGAGCATAGTTGGTTCAATCCTTGGATCTTTGGGTAGTCATGTTGTTGAATGGAGCTCTGAGCATGGAGGCGGAAGCTGACAAGGCTACTATCAGCACTTTGAGGAATGTTGGCCTCAACTTGGCCACACTTCCTAGTGGATTTCTTCACACACTACAAGCAGGTATGATTGGAGAGATCAGGGCTCGAGAGCAGCACGCGCTAAGCATGATCAGCGAGTAGAAAGTCAACAGCGAACAGATGTTTGTTGAGAAGACAGTAATGCGAGAAGCATGGAAGAAGGTTCAGGAGAAGAATGAGCAAACCGCAGTCATGGTAGCTGAAGCATGCAGAACTGTTTCAGAACTACACATACCCAAAGAAGCATCGTTGGAGGCCAAGATTGGGAAATTGGCTACAGGTGCGCGCAATGCAAAGACATAGATGGCCAAGTTTCAGTTTGAACTGAACCTTAAAATCACAGAGCTTGAGTTGAAGTCACAACCTTCAACTCCACTAGAGGTCAAAGAACAGTGCAAGGTAGTTGTAAAGGATGAAGTTGCAATAGTAGATGTCACGATGGCAAATTGCACCGCGCTCTTTGAGAAGTCTATGGAGGTCGTTACAACTCTGCAAGAGGATCCTAACCTGCAAAGGTTGAACATAGAAGCCCGCAAATTGCAACAGTAGTACGACGAAGAAAGAGCGATGACGTGCACCGTCGCTATATCACAGTGACTAGCTAAGCTACATAAGGCAAAGCAATTGCTCGAACAGGTGGAGGCAGCGCAAAGGAAAGAGGCAGTCCTCAAGGCTAGGTTGGGGCCTCGGCTAGACGAGGCCTATGTTATCTCTGCCTCCATTCAGGAGAATTTGGTAAGTCTACAGAGAACACAACAAAAGGTAAAGGAAGACAGTGCAAGACAAGCAACCGAGCAGTTGGTCGAGCAGATCAAGCAGGCAGCCACGCAAAGAGTTGTTGAGGTAGTAGTGGCACAGGTCAATCTGGGAGATCTCCACAGTAAGATCTTCGTGCTAGAAGAGTGACTCAGGGGCGAGTCACAATATTTGTGTTGGGGGCCTGTTGGGATAGGGTCCCCTAAGGTCAGTTTTGGGGCAAAAGCCCAAGTTTTGGGGCAGAAAGCCCAAGCTTTTGCTATGTAAAGTGTAAATTCTCTGCAAGTTATGGTCACGAAGCGCATAGATAGTAAGTGTCATAAAGGTATTTTCCCTTCTTTTATGTAAGTTGTGTCATCTTTAGTAGATCTACCCATGGTCCATGAACCATGGGATTGTATAAAAAGGAGAGTCTTAGAGACTCTTAAGGCATAACAGGAGAGAGTTCAATGAATGTAATGGGTCAGTAGAAGTGAAGAGTGGAGAGTCTTAGAGTATAAGAGAGGCTCTGCAACTGTGTGTGCAAAGGCCTAGGTAGAGTCTATAGCTGAGTGCGTGGACCCCTGCAACTGAGTGCACAGGGTAGTCTCGAGTCTGTAAGAAGAACATAAGCATTAATAAAGAGATTATTCTGGAAATACCTGTGTTTTGTCCACTTACTTCTGTTATGAATGATTGTGTTTATGTTATGATAAATGATGGGTTTATGATTTAATAATGTATTGATGCACGATTTTGCATGGTTTACATTGTTATATGAACGCAAGTACTAATTTCTGTTTATGCGAAGAATATTATAATGCATGTTAAATATATCTGATACTTAAGTCGATCTGGGTAAATACATAACTAAGAGTAATTATAGAGGCACTTAAGTGGTTGATTCACCTACTTAGGGTCCGCGAAAGACAGTCGTAGACCTTCGCGAAGGTCTAGAGGCTAGTAAGCGAAATTTATATCAATAAGACTTAAGGGCTTATCGATCTGCACAAAGGCAAGTTTAGGGTATAAAACAACATCACGCTCATCTCTGGGTGCGAAAACTTGGTTCCAACATCCCCCCATACTGCTTCAGGTGAGAATTCAATCCGCACTTTGTGGATTGATGCCGAAAGGGCCAGTAGTGTAGGGATTTGTTTGGAAAACTTAACTCTGAACCTGGGTCAAGACCCACTAAGCCAACAAATGTTGATCAGGTTTTCCTCTCAAGAGGTGAGAGGTTTTGGCCTTGTCTGACAAACCTACATACTGTGTCACTTGTCTTTTATTATTGGTAATTGTCTTGATGAAAAGAACACAATGATAACATAATGAGGAAAATATCATAAGCTAAGAAGTAAAAGTATATCACAAGAAATTATCAAACAAAGAAATCATTTAAATATCCATGACCTATATTTCTCAACGCTTTGTCACCTAATCATTGCATGAACATCTACTTCCCCGAGAACCTAAAGCCATCCCCTCAGAGCACTGAATTACATTACAGGACCAAAAGGTGGTGCGTCGGTGAGGCTCTTTCTGAGTTAACCCCCACTGAGCATGTTGATGCAAGTTGGAGCACTAACTAAAAGGGAGGACGCAAACCCAATCCCAGAGAAAAACTACAGTCCCTCACCCTAGAGAGGCTTCTGTATTCTTCTCACTAGGCAGACAGAACCCAATCCAACCCTGATCTACAATAACAATAAGAATGGGAGGTGTCAGAGAACTCATTTGCAATTTATAACAATGGCCCTACAGATACAAGCCCAAGCCACCAGGATCCTAATACGACGTCATCATTTCTCTGATGGAGAGAGAACGATCATTATTTTCAAATGAGAGCTCGACCAATTGGGTTGTCTAGTCTGGGCGATGAGGAGTAAACTCAACACGCATGGAGAGAGGGCTCGCATGGATATTAGTTTCACATACCTGCAATAAGCCTTGAACCTTGAAACCGACGTGAAGACTCCCACGCTTAATTGTAGACTCATCCCAAATGGCATCACATGAAGGGGATAATGGAGATTGCATAGAAAAAGAGTGGGGAGGTGTTTCGTAACGTCGACGAGCAAAGAAGGACAAAGAGATCTCATGCTGCAAATGGTTGGGGAGTGACAATGAGAAACGGGATCGGTAGAAATATTCCATATGTCCCAACGATAAGGGGATATATGGGAGGGATACATGGAGGGGCTAATCATGGGGAAGGGTTAGGGAACACGATGAAGACTATAAACCCCATTCGTTTCTAAAATTACTTTAGGTAATCTACATGCTTTTTTTTCCATCAAGTTTGCTTCTGAATTAAGGTTTCAGAGTATGTCTCAAGCTTGTGAGTTTTCAAAGGAAGGAAGAATGCTTTGAACACAAAGGAGAGTCTGGCTTAGGTGATTGTCTTGGGTAAAGGAATAATTTATGAAATTTCTAATAGTCAAATAGGAGTCATCGAAAATTTTGATGTTTTTAACTTCCCTCTTTTTGGCTAGAAGGAGTCTCATATACAAGCTATAAAATTATGTTTGATTATTCGTCTTGATGCCAAGTCCCCATGCATACTTATCCACTATTATTCCATCGAGATTGAAAGGAATTCATCCCCTTCCTACCACTCCTACGCAAACTAAAATTCATATGAACAATAATATACCACTAATAATAATAATACAAACTACAAGGATTTTACAAAAAATAATAAATAAAAGATATATTTTCTATTATCAAGATCCGTTATTCACTTATCCGAAATAGTGCGAAGGAATGGATATTTATATTATATATATATATATATATATTGTATATATATGTATATATATGTATATTATATGTATATATTATATATATATATATATATATATATATTATTATTATTATTATTATATATATATCTATAATATTATATAATTTTCTAATTCTCTCCATCATTGTTTACTTGTATAAGTGATATGGTTCTCTCGACCACTATTTACTTTATACAACACACTATATTGTGTAACGTCATAACATATTTTTTTTATATTAGGGGAGGGATGTCGTTACCCAAACGCGTCCCACTCTGAGTTGAGAATGATACTTGGGAATTGGTTCCAAGGCCTCATGATAAAAAAATTATTCGAACAAAATGGATATTCAAAAATAAGTTGAATGAAAATGGAGAGGTCATTAGGAACAAAGCTAGACTTGTTTGTAAATTTTATGCTCAACAAGAAGGTATAAATTTTGAAGAAACATTTGAACCAGTAGCCAGACTTGAAGTCATAAGAATGTTTCTTGCATTTTCAAGTTTTTGACATTTCAAAGTTTATCAAATGGACGTAAAATATGCTTTCATTAATGGAGATCTAGAAGAAGAAGTATATATTGAACATCTAGAAGGATTCATTTTGGGGGATGATGAAAACCTTATATGCAAACTCAAAAAGGCTTTATATGGGCTAAAACAAGCTCCGCAGGCATGGTATTATCATCTTGACAAATATCTTCAACAATAAGGTTTCACAAAAGGATACGCAGACAGCGACTTGTACACAAAAATTGAGGATGATAAACTGTTAATTACTGTTGTTTATGTTGATGATATCATCTTCGGTAGTAATGAAGAATCTATGAGTCAAAAATTTGCTTCTGTTATGAAGCAAGAATTTCAAATCTATTTACTTGGGGAACTAACCTATTTTCTTGGTCTACAAGTGCAACAAGCAAAAGGTGGCATCTTTCTCTCACAAACAAAATATGTCAAGCAAATTCTGAAGAAGTATGGGATGGAAGATTGCAAACATGTATGTACTCCCATGATGACAAGATGTAGCCTAAGTTCTAATGATGATTCTCCTGTGGTAAACTAACTAGAGTACAGGTCTATGATTGGAAGTCTTCTTTATCTAATAGGTACCAAATCATATATCATGCATGCACTTGGGATTGTTGGATGTTTACAATCCAATCCAAAGGAATCACAACTTTAGGAAGTAAAGAGAATATTCAAATATCTCCAAGGAACCTAAGAATTTGGTCTATGGTATCCTAAAGATGTAAATCTTACCCTTCATGCATACACATATGTGGATTGGGTTGGAAATGTTGATGACCGTAAAAGCACTGGTGGAGGTGCATTTTACATGGGGCCCTAATCGGTATCTTGTGTAGTGCCCACTCTAGTTGACTGACAGTGATATGACGCAAACATTTAATTAGCCATAAGGCCCACACTTTATTCTTTGAGAACCTCAGGTTGAGGATCCGGACACATGACACTATTATTAACGATTGAGATATTTATGGTTATGATTGATTTTATGATAGCATGAATGGTTATGTATCTTATCTATCAGTATTCTGATTATTGCATCATGAAATAGTTAAGTTTAGTATTTGAATTTATGATGAGGGTAGTAAAGAATATGTATGCGCTCTACTAAAAGTATAATGATGATAAATTTGATAGATATATTTCTATGATGTTACGATGTTGATGGCTTAATGAATATGTATGTTTCCATTTATGATAAATGATGATAGCCATGAGGGATGTGTACCCTCTGTTACCTACTTCCATTAGTTCAAGCTTATAATGGACAATGATGTGAATGACCAGGAATTGTTAATGATGCTATTATGATAATGACTAATAGTGAGAAACCTTGTTGCTAATGATTTTTGAGTATGGCGGGAAACAATCAGAGGCGCTCGCTTATGACATGTCGATGACACCTGGTTTGATGAAAATTCATATTATTTTATCTTTTAAAGTCTAAGTCGATCTTGAAATCTGCCATATAT
>APFE031133460.1:0-13064 GCA_000404065.3 Pinus taeda
GGGTTAAAACAGTCACCAAGGATGTGGTATCAGAAATGTGATACATTTATACGGGGACTTGGCTTCACCAGAAGCAAAGCAGATCACTGTGTGTATTTTAAATTAATTGGTGACCGTGTTATTTTATCTGGTCTTGTATGTGGATGATATGTTGCTGGTTGGAAATGACAAAGAAATTATCCAGGATTTGAAGACCCAATTGTCCTCCAAATTCGACATGAAAGATCTCGGGGCTGCAAACTATATTTTGGGCATGGAAATTAAAAGAAAGAGATCGGGCAAAGAGGAAGCTCTGGTTAAACCAGAGGAAGTATGTCGAGACAATATTGTAGAGGTTTAATATGAGGATAGTAAACCGGTGAAGGTTCCTATTCCTGTAGGTGTGAGGTTATCTGCTGAACAGTGTCCCAAGACACAAGAAGAGGAAGAGGACATGTCCCGTGTTCCATATGCACGTGCAGTCGGTAGCTTGATGTATGCAATGGTCTGTACTAGACGAGACTTGCACATGTTGTGGAGTATTGAGCAGTTTATGTCAAAACCAGGGAAGGAGCACTGGACAACAGTGAAGCGGGTTTTCAGGTATTTGCGTGGCACTAGTGATTATGGTTTGTGCTACCAAGGAAGACCAGGATTGGACAGGGTGTTGGATATCTGTGGCTTTGTTGATGCAGACTGGGCTGGAGATCTGGATCAGAGAAGATCTACAAGTGGGTATGTGTTTAACCTATTTGGAGGTGCAGTTAATTGGATGAGTAAGAAACAATCTGTAGTGGCACTATCAACTACAGAGGCAGAATACATGGCAGCCACTCATGCAAGCAAGGAAGCAGTTGGTTGTAGAGATTGTGTTCAAGTATGGGGTAGTACAGGGAGCTATAAGGATAGACTGTGACAGCCAAAGTGCAATTTTCTTGGCAAAGAACCCTGCTTATCATTCAAAGACAAAGCACATTGATGTTCAGTATCACTTTGTGAGGGATATGATAGAAGACAAAAAGGTGTTGCTGGTAAAGGTGGACACTTTGAAGAATACTGCAGATGCATTGACCAAATCTGTGAGCTCTGAGAAGTTCTCTTGGTGTAGAGAAACAATGGGTGTTTTAGGGCTGGAAAAATGACTAAGCTCTCCTGTGGCCCCCTGTGAAAGAAAACAACAAGTGGGAGATTGTTGAGTTGTGTTATATTCTTTCCACGACTAACCAGGGGGTTTGAGGGGTACCCGTAACCCCACTTTATGGGGTCCGGGGCAGCACCCCGGAAAATTTTGGTTTTGGACCCTATGTTAGGCTGGGCGGACCCACCTATGGTTTTGTGCATGATTTTCGCACATGTTTTTTGGACGTGATGTTTTTCGGTCCATGGTTTTGGACGCGATGGTTTTCGGTCCATGGTATTGGATGCTTCGGCATGTATAAATATGTATTGTAACATTGAAAGGAATAGAATGAAAAATCAAGCTGGTAGTCCCGGTCTTGGGATCCAGTGGGAAATATCTGTGTATATGTGTTTTATGTGTTATGCTCTCACATTTTTATTTTTCCTGTGATTTAGAATTCGTATGCAGGTAATTTCTGTACGGGGTTAAAACCTACATCTTTGAGGACAACACTTTTTGAAGTAGAAGGGCATTTTAGGTCCCTACACTACTAGTGTAGCCCCTTATTGTTATTAGTGCAACCCCCTTATTGTATTGTTGTGCCCATGTAGTCCCCATATTGTTATTGTTGTGTCCCATAGAAGCCCGCTATTGTTATGGTTGGACCCTTACAATATTATTATTATGTAGGATCAGATTATATTGTGACCCCTTAGAATCCCATAGATAGAAAGGATGTATTTTCATTTGTATCATCCAAGATTTGTTCATTTGTGTAATGTAAAGGAGGTTTCCCCCTCGAAGAGACTAATTTTGAAGTCGTTGATCTATCTCTTCTTCTATTTTGTGATCTGGTTCCATAACAGAGATAAGGCACATACCTTAGTAACTCCAAGAACCTACTAGTGTAATCCTAATTTGTCAAAGATCCCATCTTTAGCTCATAGAATTATTTTGCCCTATCATCACAGTACCTCTCCAACAAATAATTCTTCTTGAATCGCCGCTCAAACTCACTCCAATTCAAGTCCTCTTTATGAATACATCTCACATTTTTCACATCTTCCCACCAAATTTTTTCTTTACCTTTGAGACTAAATGTAGCTAATTTGGCTTTCATGTTCTCTAAATAATCATGTAACCTAAAGAACTTTGTCATGCTAAGCAACCATGCCACTGCATCCTGTGGTTTCTTCACAAAAACTTTTATTGTGGAATGTGATGCCTTAGGAAATGGAATTGGTGCTATTTTAATGCAAGAAGGAAGACTCATTGCTTTTGAAAGTTGTACAATCAAAGGAAAGTACTTAAACAAAGCTATTTATGAGAAGGAAATGTTGACAATACTACATGCACTTAAGAAATGGAGACCTTACCTAATGGGAAAGCACTTCAAGGTAAAAAAAGATCATGATAGTCTTAAATACTTTTTAGAACAAAGATTATGTTAAGAAGAACAAAAAAAATGGGTCACAAAGATGTTGAGTTATGACTTTGAAATCATCTTCAAAAAAGGGAGGCAAAATGTTGTTGCAGATGCACTCTCAAGAAAGGATGAGGGTGTGGAAGCACTGCTTTGTTCCATTTCTATTATCTAACTAGATTGGATAACCGAAGTAAGGGATAAATGGAAGAATGACGAAGAAGTGTGGGTACTCATTCAAAAGTTGCAGCAAGATCCTAGTACCTCTTATATATTTAGCTAGAATAATGATTCATTATGGTACAAAGATTGCTTATGCCTTTGTAAGAATTCCAAACTCAAACAAAATATTCCTCTCGAATTGCACACCTCTCCCTTAGGAGGAAACTCAAGACTTTAAAAAACTTACCATAGGGTTAAGAAGGAATTTTTTTGGGATGGTCTTAAATCTGATATTCAAAAGTTTGTGGTGGAATGTTTGGTTTGCCAGCAAAATAAAGTTGAGACAATTAAGACCTTGGGTATGTTACCACCTTTATCCATTCCAAGTCAATGTTGGGAGGAGCTTTTAATGGATTTTCTCATAAGTTTACCCAATTCTGAAGGAAAGAGTGTCATCATGGTGGTAGTTGATAGACTCACCAAGTATGCACACTTTTGTGCATTATCTCATCCATTTAAAGCCAATATAGTTTCTACTGCATTTATGGAAACAATTCAAAAGCTACATGGCAACCCAAATATTATTGTAAGTGACAGAGATCCTATTTTCACTGGAAATTTTTGGACGCAATTATTTTCTTGTCTGGGTACGTAATTAGCTCACAGCTCATCTTATCATCCACAATCAGATGGGAAAAGGGAGATAGTGAAAAAATGTTTTGAATGATATATTCATTGCTTTGTATATGATAAACAGACACAATGGGTCAAGTGGTTACCTCTCGCTAAATGGTGGTATAACACTTCCTTCCATACTGCAGCAAAAATGACCCCATTGATGGCACTTTATGGATATCATCCACCATCCATCACATCATCTTTAAGAGAAAAATATAATGTCCAACCAGTGGAAGATCATATCGAGCATCAACAACAAGTTCTCCAACTCTTAAAGGATAACCTCACTTTGGCACATAATATAATGAAACAACAGGCAGATCAACATTGCAACCAAAGAAGTTTTGATGTAGGCAACTGGGCATTTCTACGACTACAACCATACAAACAAACGTCCCTCAAGCAAGCTAAGAAGGATAATAAATTATCACCAAATTATTATGGTCCTTACAAGGTGTTGAAAAATATTGGTACTATGGCATACAAATTGGAGCTTCCTACATCTTCCCGAGTGCACCCAGTTTTCCATGTTTCATGCTTAAAGAAGGTTATAGGTGACAAGCTCCTAGTTAAAACAATATTGCCAGAACTTGACGAGGAAGGAAAAATCACATTAGAACCTGAAGAAGTCATGAAAACAAGAAATCGACAACTACGAAATCGATTAATTTCAGAGTATCTCATCAAATGGACGAACTTACCCGTAGAAGGTTCCACATGCGAGGATTAGAATTTTATACAGAAGCATCTAGAACTACTCCAGCAATGAGCATAACACTTTTTTGAAGGAGAGGGGCATGTTAGGTGATCTGAATTGGAAAATATTAGTAATGCTGTGCTAATTCCCCATTCATAAATAAACCTAAGATGCTTATCATTTGATTTTTCAAGTGATTAAAGGTTCAAACTTTTGCATAATTAACAGATTCCCATGAGAGTTCCTTATGTAAATGTTATAAATAGTTTAACATAAAAACATATGCTGAACAACAACAATATAAAAACAAAGAACATCAAAATATAACACACAACAAGCACATGATAAAGGAGTTTACCCCTCCTGGGCTACGTCTCTTTGGTCCAACTTCCAATGGCTCAGGCCTCCCTATTATGCTCAAATTACATCAAAAGTGTGTTTACAATGCCCAAATGCCTCTGAAACTTGTCTCAATGAGTTCACAATGCCCAAAACTACCAGAATTAACTATGTTTGCATCAAATTTGGATAAGAACTGAAGGATTTATGACTTCTCCTAGTTCTTCCTCTAATCATTCCACAAAATGCTCTAAAACTGATAGAAAACTATAAATTAGCACCAAAATCTGCTAACCATTCAAGAATTTCACCACACCGTGGGCCATATTTTGTTGGCCTTATCACAGATCGCAATTGGTAGATTTCGGTAGGCGAAATGTCTTGTTTATTCGACAAAATGCTGTGATTACGATATCGCAGACCTGCCAGAGTTTTAAATTGTGACATATAACGTTATCGCGTTTGGGGTCTTTTGCATTCGAGACTTAACTTACACCGGTACCGATTCCTGTTACTGCTGCGATTGCGATATACGATCGCATTTCTAACCTTGCCGGGGCCGGGGCTGATACATGTTCTCCCCTTCATCGATTGCGATTGCGATTTGCGATTTGCGATTGCCTCATTACATCGCAACCTTGAACCTGCCGAGGGCCGATTTGAAACCCCTTTTTTGCCTACTGCGAGATATGCGATTTGTGAGGGATAATGGAGGGCTGCCACTTGGTGCCTCCTTATTCGCTGAAGACTTGCCACATCATCCCAATTCTTCCATGTAGGCAAGTCAAACCTAAACTTTGACTTGCTCTAACTTCTGCATACGAACTCGATTTTGAGTGTCATTCACACCATTGTGTTCAGAATGACAAGCTCTTCAATCTGAAGCTGAGTTTGACAAGATTTTGGCACTTTGAGTTTTGAGCATAATTCTAACTTGGCTCAGAAATAACTGCACAAACTTGAAGGAGATAATTCCTTCTACATGGATGAGTTTCCTATATAGGAAAAATCCTCCAACTGATAGTACACTATCCCTTCCTCTGATCTCAACTTGGTTTCTTACAGAACTGACATGCATGAGTTATTTATGAGAGAATATTCAATTATTTGAAGTGCAACAGTTACATGCATGCAAGCATTAACTAACTGAACTCACAACTAATTCAACAAACTATTTGAATTAATCTAACTGGACTTGACTCAGTTAACTGACCCAATTAATTACAACTCATCCTTATCTCTTTAACTAATAGATAAACTCCTCAATTAATGGAGAAACTATTACATGTCCCCACATAGACTTCATGTTTGATTTTCTGCAACTAATTAACTCAAGATGAATTAATTAATTATTTTACAAACAGATGCTAAGATCAAATTTGAATTTTTACTTCTCTATTTTCGTTCAGGGACTAACTAAAATTGGAGTCTAACTTGAACTGCTAGTTATAGCACTTCCATTTTTCATTCCTTGCTACTATGTCCAACGCTGGTACTCCGAATTACTATTTATAGCAATGCTATTTTTAGCACTTCTATTTTTATCATTTCTTGTTGCCATTTTCAACACTCCCTCTCAACAAGAAAGGCATTCAACTTGAACCCGATCCTGAACCTTTGGAATGTTCTACATGCAACACTTCTCCCAAGTGTTGTTACTCCAGCAACTCTAGAAACAAAAAAAACTCCCAACCGACCTTCCTGCTGGGCTAGAAACATACTCTGATGCTGAAGCTCCCTCTGCCACTGACAAGTGCTCCCTCTTTGACTTCTGAGCTGTTGTAACACTCCATGCATCTCACACCATTGCACACCTCTCTATGCAATCCTGCACTGATGCAACACCCCTGTGCCTCTTGCATTATTGCTGCTTGCTAGCTCTGTACTGTCTTGGGATTCCTGCATTGTAGCTCTCTCTGCCGCTCCATCCACATCCGTCTCTACCCACTCAGCCAGTCCTACTACTCCTCGTCGGGGCTCCCGTAGCAAGGTCTAATCAAAGAGGTTGGGTACCTCAATAATCCTGCCCCTATTCCAACGTTCTTGGGACTGTCACTCCACATTGCCCCATCTTCGACCTGGAGGTATGGATGCATGTGATCCCTCTGCCCACTTGGCTCGAAATTTCCCCCTACTGGAGGTCTCTGCATGAGTGAATGCCTCCACTCGGTCTCCTCTCGGCTTCTCTAGTTGTGGCTACTCCATAAGCTCCTGAAGTTGCTTCACCAATTGTGGCTCCTCCACAATTGTCTGAGACTTCTTCTGGCACTGCATGTTGAGAGGTAATGTACTCTCCCGCTCAACCACAAAGTATCTAACCTTTGCCTTGCTCCTCAAGGCTTTGCATGCATCTTGTACCTCAAGTGCATACAGGTTCTTGGATAGCACACCAATCTATTTTATCTTTCCTGCCGTCAAGAATTTTTTTGGAAAAAGAGCCGATTTTAAATTAGCGATATCTCCCTCATTCGAAATCTGATTCAATTGATTTTTTTTTGAATTTGGGTATTTTTCTGCAAGGAATCCAGATCTGCTATTTGTTTTTGAAAATTTTGCACAAAAATTTTCAGCTCTTCTCTGAAAACTCGTGGCCCAATTTTATTTATTTATTTACTGCGAATTCTCTTCTTTGTATACTGTTCACGCTTTGATCACCTTTGCTCTGATACCATGTAGAACTTTTTCTACAAAACCTCGCTCCAATACCATGTATAAATTCTCACTGTAGATCAACAGATTATGCAATATACTAAAACACAATACAAGATCTACTTCTACAACACTTTGCGGAAGCTTAATTGAATTGAGAAAGATCAAGAGAACACATATAACTGAGAATGAGAAATCAATCACACATAACACAGAAGAAATAACCTGGGGAAAGCCTGAGCCTAAAACACCAATCTCTGTATTATCATACAAGTGGAAATCTTGTTCAAGTTACAAAAAGAATCAACTCTCAAGTTATCATGCTCTCTCTGCAATCAAACAATACTGCTCATAAACAGTCATAGGCTCTCACAACCTTCTCCTCTGCCCTCCAAGCCTCCTATTTCCTTGCGCAGTTTTTCTTGGGGTCCAGTGCTTCCACTTGTGTGAATTCCCACCTCACACAGTTCACTTGGCTTAGAAATAACTACACAAACTTGAAGGAGATAATTCCTTCTACATGGATGAGTTTCCCATATAGGAAAAATCCTCCAACTGATAGTGCACTGTTCCTTCCTCACTTGAAAGGGAAAGCAAACTTATGGTGGGAGCAACTCAAGGAGGTAAAAAATCTAGATGAAAATAAGATTTCATGGAAGAAATTTAAAAACTACTTCCAAAGTAAGTACTTATCTGAGCATTACTATGAGAGAAAAATGCATGAGTTCTTCAAATAAAAATTAGGAAACATGACAATGGAAGAATATGGCAGGAAGTTCATTGAGTTATTGAGATATGTGGACTTTATTAAAGATGAAAAGTTAAATATACAAAGATATGTAGTGGATTACCATCATGCCATGGTGACATAATTAGATTTGATGAACCAAAAACTTTGGATGAAGTTATGAGGAAGGCAGAGTACCTCTATGAGCAGGGTAAAAATAAATCAGTTTTCCAAAAGACTTGGGATGACAAGAAGAGAAGAAAGATGGAAGAAAGGAAGAAAGGGTTCAAACCTTCATATTTCAAAAATGATTCTCATGCAAAACAACAAACATCACCACCTCATAGTGAACCAAAGGGGATTGATTTATTGAATAATAAACCAAAATTTCTCCCCATTTGGTGTTGGGATTATGATGGAGAACATAGGTATAGAGATTTCTCACACAAAGATGAGAAAAATAGGATTGTACATAACATCCAAAGGGCTGATATAATGAAGGACATGGGTAAAAGCATGCACATAATTTATGCAACATTAGATATCAAGCAAACTAAACATCAGGCACACATGGTCGAAGTGGAAGGTAACTTAAAAAATCAACCCATAGCTATTTTAATTGATTCTAGAGATAGTCATAGTTATCTTGATCCTAATTTGGAAAAAAAATTAACTTGAAGAAAACCAAGCATGGCAGAGCTTGGTTAATTCAGTTAGCCACATGAGCTAAAAAAATAATAGCTGAATTTTTGAAGGAATGCCCCATTAATATGAATGGACTAGATATAAACTCAAATTTAAACATAATACCATTGGGATCACATAATTGTTTAATTAGAATGAATTGGCTAGAAATGCATCATGCAATACTAGACTATTTCAATAAACCCTTTACTTTCCTTGATGAGCATGGGAAGTAAAGGCAATTGCAAGGAATACAAAGGCCAATTTTTGTTGCAGAAATATAATCTATGCAGATGAAGAAGACTTTTAGAAAATGATGCCAAATTTATGCAAGCTGCATGGGGGAGACGGTTGAGGGTAGGCACCAAGTCTACAGGACCATCCAATGCTTAAGGAATTTGAAGATGTTATAAGTGAATGTAGATTCTCACAGGGGTTCGTGTTTTAAGAAACTATGTAAAAGATTTCTAATTTGTTCAATGTTTTGGGTGGACACTCCAACCATAATCAAGGATAAAAAAGCACAATGATATTAAACGACTATTGAGGAGTCTCCTTATGCCTCATTAATTTTAATATTTATGTTAGGGTCCAACCCTAACTCCCTTATTCATGTAAGAAGCCTCGTAAAAGTCATAGTTAGTTAGTTGAGTCAATAAACCCCGTAACCGGTTATCCACATTAATAATAATTGTAAGTGGTTGATCAACATTATATAAAAGGGATGAGAATTAGTTATAAATGGGTCATAGATAATAAATAAAGTGGTTAACCCATGTTATGCAAGGGGCCACTAGTAGTTAGGTTTTTGGATGTTGTTGTAGCTTTAGATGGCACCTTTAACATGAGTGCTTCAGGGGACCTAGAAAGTGTCCTAGAGACAACCTCTGCATTGATTGTAGACCAGTGCCTAGGGGTTTTTGCAGCACTCCAATTGTCACGTAATAAAAAGATAATAAAAGGGGCTTGGTTCAATAGGCCTTCATTAAGGTAGATTCAAGCCAATACATGGATCCAAATGGGGGGGTATATCGGGGCAACCTCAAAGAGAAATGTCTTGCTCTGGTGGCCGACACACAACAATGTTACAGCTTAATACTGAAGTAGTAGTGATGGTGGAGAGGAGGAGTGGAACAAGGGAAATAGATGCGTAGGGCTGTAAACAAACATAATCCTCAGCCACAATGTTCCAGTAGAAACAATGGTGTGCTAATTTAGGTTTCTACGAGATATAACATAGGTATCATTAGACCCAAACAACATGAGTAAATATGGGCTCACACAGGTACTGTAGTCCAATAACACAAATAAATCTGCAATTACTACATGTATTGTAGGTTATTGGATAACACAAGTAAATATGTAATATAACGTAGGTACTGTTATCTATTTAGCAGCCTAGTTAAATCCATGAATAAGAGAGAAACCAACAACTTCATTACACTATTTCAGAGAAGGGAAAACACAAATTAAATGAGATTACAGAAAGGAAAACATACTTCATATTGATCATGCCTGGAATCACCAAGAAAGTTTCATTAATACTAAGAGGATATAAATAACCGGTCCATAACATTCATCACAACAATAGTGAAGTCCCCCATGAATAAGCATATAGAACCAAAGTGGCATCACATAATTTAGACTTTGCGGGTGTGAAATTATGGAACCTTTTCTAAGTGTTTTTCCCCCTATTTATCAGAAGAGGGGGATATTGGGTTACAGTTAAAAAATATCTTTGCTAGAGTCTCCAGCTGTCCGCTAGACTAGCTGTCTTGGCGTGCAAGGCTTTGCTGCCCAAAATGATTACAAACGAGATTTGATCCCTTTTTGGAAATACATAAAAACTACAGAATGATGGAAAGAAAGAGGAAACTTGAAAGATAATGGAGGAAGTGTCCCCTCTGTTGTTCCCGTGAAAACCTCTAGTTAGGACGCGTCTCTATCATCATGCGTCCCTCTAGCTGCTTAGTTGGTCCCTATCACTTTCGCCTTAACTGCCAAAGTAGCTCGTTCTCCGGAGCTAGGATTGGGTCAACTGTGAATGTCTGTCGCAGAGTGGGAATGGAGCGTGTCCAAGAAGTCCTTTGCTAGGCATCAGAGTGGAGCTCCATGTCGAGCCTTTAAATCTTCTTGATCCCCCCATACTGGTTTACTGTTGTGCCATATACTTCATTCAATGCTTCAATTACCGACCCATCCACCTTTAAAGATTTGTACCACATTATCGGGAATCGTTGCATCGAGGCTTTTCCTCTTTAAAACATCTCATAACAACGAGCTTTGATGCCCCTTGGCCCACTTTGGGTATAGCCCTTTTCTATGTTCTCTTCATATGACCGGGGGCTATGACTAGGTGCTTAACCCTAAGGCACTAAGGCCTTTGGACTGACTTTTGGGGGGATATATATATATATATATAGTTAACAGAGAATATCACATATTGATGATTTGTAGTGCTTTATCTGCGGAATTCCCCTTGACCCTTGTGATTTTCGGTCTGCGGGATTGGGCCCACGCGGGGTATCGCAATCACAACATGGGAGAGGGAGCATCTTTACCTCCTTTCACAACACTAACCGATTGTCCTGACATGAAATCCTTATAAGATAGAACACAAGAAATATCACATCCAAGAGGATGCCCCACATATCACAATTACAAGCCTTGGAGGGAATTCAGAGGAGGAGGAAACTTTGCTTTGAGTGATCGCTGATTGCGGGATTGATGACGTCATCGGTGCCACATGGAACCTCCTGAGTGGTGACATGTGTTACCCAGAAATTACCCCATAGGACCCTGAAAAACCAAATCTACGTGCCACGTGTCCTCCGTACTACCACGTCATGCTGGCGTCAATGACCCTGTGGATTCTTAGGACCAATAGGATTCTACCACATGGCTCCCCTAGAGGGCAGAGAAAAGGGCCTAGCCACCCTTGGTTTTTCCTTGAATTCCTTTGTTAAATAAAATCGCCCCCTCCCAACGCTTTAATGCTAAAACCCAATTTTCGGCGATTTTTCACTATCAGCGTACTCCCCCTGCAATTCCTTAAGAATGTTCCATTGGGCCGGCTGATCGCCAATTTGCCAATATCACGGGACTACGATGATGTGGGACTGCGATATCGCGAGACTGTGATGATGCGACACTATGGGATTGCGATAATGTGGGACTACGATGATGTGGGACTGTGAGATTACAATAATGCCTAGCTGTAATGATGCCAGATATGCGGGACTGCGATGAGCCTAACCCCTAGTATTTTCTCTTTGTTTTCTGGCTTTCTAAGGGCATCTTCAATCTGCTCTAATTTCTAATCCAGGAGTCCATTTTTGGACTTCCACCACCGTTGGAAAGCTTGTTCCGAGCACTATCCAACAGAGAGGATCTGATTAAGCTTTGAGAGTTTATATGGCTTGGGAAATGGCTTCAAACTTCACTGCCTTCTTTGCACTCTTGTCACAGCTGAAAACACATTTAGTAGTGAGTGACAACATATGTCATAAAGCTATAAATAGTCTTAGATAGCAAGGGAAGAAGTATCGAGTCTTATTGTAATTGAGCTTTGAGCTCTGCTCTATTGGAGGTTGGCCCATCGAAGAGGAAACTTGTCTCATTTCATGTGATATTTCTGTATTTCGGTCCATATTGTTTTGTATTTCTAGTATTTTTGTTTTATCACCATGTTGTGGCCACAACAACCCAATAAGTTTTCAGAATTAACTATGGAGACCCTCCATGTAAATTTTGGTTAGATCACTTGTAAAATGCTTTGGAATGGTTTATTTTATGAAATTTTCACTTTGTTTGAATTTTTCATTTTAATGAGTCCATTGCGTGCAGTTTGTCCCTAGCTTCTCAATTACGACTCAAATTTCGTTGAGTTTGGAAATTATGCTTGTTTGAAGTTTGAATGTGTTAGCGTTTGAGATTTCACCTAGGCTGAGATAGACAAACCTCAAAGCTACATCAAACCATTTCACCTCGTAGCTAGCCCTACGAGGTATGAGAAGGCTTTCTCGGGTCGAACTCGGTGGATTTTTCAATAGGATGAGTTGACCGATTAGGAACAAGGATTTTAGGCTAGTAAACTAATAAGGGGGTTTGATTTAAAGTTTTTGGGTTTTTTGGTGGCAATTGGAGGGAGTGCAATTCAGGGTGCGGGGATTGAGCTCAGTTTTTGCAGGTGGGTCTTTGGGGCAAGGTAGGAGTTTATGCTGATGCCTTTAGCTGAAGAGATGATCAAGGAAGAAAGAAGAGAGGCTAAAGAGGGCGAACAATGAATTCGAATCCTCTCTAGACAGTGGAAAACATAAATTTTAAACAAAATTGAAAGCTGAGCATGGCATGCATGAATTCAAACTTTATCACTTCTTTTGTTTAAATATCAGCAAGAGATTAAGAAATGGAACACATAAACACACTTACAATGACAAGTAGGAAACACACCATCAACATAATAATCCACAAGAATCCACAATGAAGTCTGCAAAACCCTGGGCTTCCTTTTCCTCAAATTGCAGAAAATACAAGTCAAAAATACAATAGCCCTTCTCCCTCTAGAGTCCAACCATGAAAATGAGAAAGAGAAGGCATAATATAG